>WEIS01039077.1:0-15903 GCA_013389965.1 Todus mexicanus | reverse complement strand
TTCTATGATTCTATGATGCAGTGAGTGGATCGGATCTCCCTGGGTGCTCTGGCACAGAGGAAATTTTAACAGACGTACTAGTGATGTCTAAAAATACCCTTGCAGTTGCAACTGCCTGGGTATGCAACATGATTTCGGTTGGAACTTGCAAGAAGAAAACCTGATCTCTGTTCTTTTTTGGTTGACACCATCTTCTTACGTGTTGGTGGTTTTTACGGTCCATGCCTTAGGCAAGGCACAGGAGAGAAAAAAGTTTCAAAGTACTTTTCAGTCCTTAATAGGGCTTCATTTTCTTAAGAAGCCACGTTGTGGCTTTCTGTGAGAGATCCAAAGGTCCAGACATCTCCTTAAGCCCTTCTTCTAATTTTGGAAGCTGTACTCAGTTGATTGGGAGAACTAAGTTATTTTTTGGTATGAGTTGATGGGGTCTAACTCTTAAGATAATCACAACTAAACAGCAGCTGTGGTTTGTGTAGTACACATCCAGTACTTGCTACAAATTCTTTCATCTCTGCAGAGTGATTCAAAATCTCTTCAGCAGTCAGTCAGGCAGGGGTGGTGCAGATGCCTCCAGTACAGCTTAACTTACCATCATACGTCAGCAGAATCTGGTGGGCTCTCTGAGTGGTGAGACACAAATTCATTGTAAGACTGGCATCTTAGATTTTTAGGGATGATTTGGAATAATCAATAAATGGGGGGAACTACAATCTCCTCTGAAGTGCCGTGTGGTGTTCTGTAAGGTGGGAGGGAGACTAAATTTCTTGAGTTAGTTACGTCAGTGACTCTAACCCAGTGACTCGGTGGCGGTACCTTTGGTTTCTGGGTCAAGTAGTCATATATATGCAGAGTGAGCAGGCAGAAGCTGTCGGCGTGGTTTTTCCGTGTGTCTGTGTGTGTGTATACGTTTGTTTACAATCTGTCTCTCTAATGAATTTATATCCTTGGAAGAACTGCCTCCAAATTGAATGAGACAGGATTATGTGACCTAGATGTTTTCCACTACGATACTGTGAGGTGGTCAAGAGTTGGAGGGCTTGGGTTGGAGTCAAATGAGTCAGATGGCCCCGTGACCTAGAAGAAAAGTGCATCTTTCCAGGGAGAATGTTAAGCCTACTGCATGGTGTAGGGTGGAAAAAAAACCCTCTGAGTTGGTTTTATTTTATAAGACGCTGTACTAGCAACAGAGATTATTTTTTTTCCCTGCACATCTGCTATTCTTTAGGCTTGTCAAGTGGAGCCGAAAGCAAAAATAATGGAGAAGTGGTAAAATTAGATGCTTCAAAGCATCCTTGTGAAAAGTCGAGCAAAAAAGAAACGCAAAAATAGATTTCAGAAAGAACATGGTTTTTCCATTGATTGTTTTAAACGATGTTCTGAGCGGTTTGGCAGTAAGATGCGAATTTGAAAATCTCTTATTGTGACCAAATGAGCACATTGGATTGTGCAAAGTAATCTCGACGGCAACGTATTGTCCACCCCTGGCTATAGATCTCCTCCTTTGTTCCGATTTGAGAAAAGCAAATCTATTCGTTTCAAGGGCTGCTTATCTCCAAGTGCCACTGATTGAAATTTGGTGCAGCGCTGAGCTGAGCTGAGCCCGCCTTTATTCATCGGTGGGCAGGAGTCCCCCGGCCTATTTTGTTACCAGGGGGTCAGAACAGGGAGAAGATTGAGAACGCTGATTCTCGGTTATCCATCCCCTCTGCTTCGTCGGAGGGTTTCTAGGCACTGAGTCCAGAAAGAGAATTTTTAATCTACCGTTTGATTCCAGTAAACGATGCGGTGATTTTGACCCCCTTGCACCTCCATCTTACATCTCCACCTGCGGAACTCAAGTCCTTGTAGGCACTTTCTGATAGTGCAGTTCTCATTCATCTTTCTTTGTCAGCATATTTGGGAGGAGGCTGGGAGGCAGCAGAAAAAGAACATCCTCTTTTTAGGCAAAAATAGCTTTTATTCAGAAGAGATTTTAAGATATCTCTTTGAACAGCTACTGCTGAGTTGATTTTTTTTTTTCCTTCCTTTTTTTTTCTCTCTCCAGCCTTTGGAACTGCTCTTTTAGTTTGGAAAGTAAAATCCCAGGGAAAAAAAAATATGGCTCCGTTGGCCATTCATCTCGCTAGAAAACTGAGCGAGATTGTTTCCTTCTGCTTCACACTCTGCTTATTAGTTGGGTTTCATGTCGCGTGTTTGTAGGGAGGTGGATTTGCGCTGTTCCAGGGCAGGCAGCGGGATGGAGGCTCTGCCTCTTTGCTGGAGGCAAAACCTTATTTCTGCCTTGGCTTCAAGCAATTGACGTTTGAGGCAATGAATTCTGCTTCTCTTTTCATTGGGGGCTGCGGCACCGCTTGAATTTATTGGTACGAGGGAAAAGCGTAGGTTATTATTTTGCTTTTCTTTCAAGGGGGCTTCTAAGCTGCTCTGAGAAGATCCAGAGTCTAACGGGAGAAGGTGACGGTGTCAGGGTAGAGTGGGGAGCGCTGGAACTGCTCCGGGTTGGTATTTGTGGAAGCAAGATGGTTAGGGAAGGGAGAAGGAAAAATCCAGTCTCTCCCAGAGAAGGGCAGATGTGCAGCCCCCAGTTAAGAACAGGGGGGAAAAAGGGGAAATGGTGACTTCTGGACCATTTTTCAAGGTCTTCACTCTGGAAAGTGTTTTTGGAGCTGAATTTTATTGTTGAGGCACTTTGGTACAGCAAACACTGAGCTTGGTAGGTTGACCAAGAGCTGCTGAGCGCTGCTGTTTGCCTGGGGAGCAGGTTTCCCTTCCCACCCCTGTGACTTCCTTGAACTGGACGTGGAGTGATTTTAGCAACACTTGTGTGGTACCATGCACAGATCAAGTGAAGCTCACCGAAGTTACTTGAATTTCTGACTGTTGTTCCTGATGCTTGACAAGTAGGATGACATAGCCAGGGATGTAGTTTCTTTTTTTTCTACTTTTTTTTTTTTTTAGTGGGGGGAAGTAAACATGGTGTTAAACTGGGCTGGAATCAGAATTGATGGAGAATTAGATGGTATCTGAAATAGTGAATTGATTCAGGCCTGACACTGGTTTTGAGGGCAACCTCCAGCAGCAAATTTGGTTAAAAATGGAAAGCTCATTGCTTTTTGATTATTTTTTTTTATTAGAAGGTGCTTTTCTGTACTGTTTGTTTTCGAATGCTCTCCATCATGTTCCAGGATATTTTTATATTTTGCTATGGTGCATTTTTTCAATTGTTTATTGACTTGAACTTGTTTGTTTTGCTGCTGTCGGTGTCACCAACATGAATAAGTGGCTCCTGAAGGCTTGATACATCTTTGCACACATAGCTGGTGATACTGGTGTACTGTTAGGAAGGGAATCATTTCCTATTTTGCTAACATGATGGGGAAGGACTTCTAATAGGACAAAGAGGAATACATGGTAAAGGACCAACGACGAGAGCTTTTGCTGTCATAGCAAGTTGGACGATGTCGTTATGGTTTATGTAACCAGGGAGCTCAGAGCTGGGTCTGGAGGATAAAGCCAGACAGCACGTTTCTGTCTCGTGGTGGTACGTGCTCATACATGTTCCCCAGCATAGACGAACTGCCTTTTCATGAAATACACGATTATTTTTAAGTAGCAGCTTTGAAAAGAAATCACTAAAGCAAACAATCCATCCGTTTAAGCAATTACAAATAGCAGGTGTGATTAGACCTGACTTAGCTGTGTTTAAACTAGCTCTCCCTCTCTGATTTTGAAAGGACAGTGACTTGCTTAAGCAAAGGTGTGGATTTTTCAGGAACAGAGCCGTACGCTTACTCAAGTTACTGTCCTGCTCCAGTGTTAAGGGGCTCAATGCATTCTGCAGGATGTGATGTGTTGTGTGAAGGCTGAAATGTGAATGTGGGGTGGACACGTTACAAGTGTGGACTGGTCGGTGAGGATTGACGGGTTCTGGATATCTGCTGCTGTAGAATAGCTTGAAATGTCAAGTTCATCAGGAAGAAAAGGAGCCTTTACAAAAACACCTTAGAAATACTTTCGACATTTTACCAAGCTAAGCACATTAATTCCGAATATTTCCATGCAGCAGGTTAACGGCCCGGATTCAAAAAGCCCTTGAGGTAGTTAGCTCCGTGTTGACTGGTGCACTGAAATTACTGATCCCACAGGACGGTTTCCATAGGGTTGGGAATATAGGGTCTTTTGAGTTCCCATCTTGTGCCTTAGCAGGGTCAGTATACTCGTTTGTTGTCAACCATAGCCCAGAGAAAGTGTCTCTTATTTAGCACCAGAACAAAACATGCAAGCCATAGCTCATCTCAGCCATGGTCTGAAAGAGCTTGTATCACTTCCATGGAGTTACCACAACCTTCAGTTATGAAAAGTCGTAGCCGTCAGCTCTCCTTTGTATACCCTTCTGTCTTAGTTGTAATACCACGGTGCCTACGCTCTTTGGTCAGACTTGGAGATGGGTTGTACTTGTTGTTGTACAGATTGTACCAACCTCTTGCCCTGGTGTTAAAGCCCCCACCCTCCAAGTAGGCAGAAAGAACAAAGGATATATCGTTGTCCCATGTTCCTGGTGGGGAATCGAGGCTTGGAAAGGAAATGATTGTTCTGTGACACAAAAGGAGTTTGTAACAGAGAAAGGAATTGGATTTGGACATTCTGGAGCTGTATGTGTAGTGTTTCCCTGTGTGGGTGGCTAAGATGGCACTGCTATTACGTGGTGATTCTGGGTGTGGGTCCAGACCTGAGTTAGTTAAACCCTTTTGTTTCCTTCCTGGATTCACTTTCGCCTGCGTCAGTCTCTGAGCTGGTTCACTCCATAGCCAAGAAGACACGTAGGTGACATGAGAAGGTTGAGCTGCTACTCGAGGCATTAGCATCGGCTCCTGTGGGAATGACAACACATGACACTGCCCAAAGTCTGGGGTTGCTAACAGTTTTTTTCTCTGCTTTAATACATATCTTATGTACTGGAGTACCCATCCTCCATGGGAGCAGGCACCAGGTGTCAGCAAGATACAGTGACGTTTTCACTGCTGCTGAGGATCCCCTGGCTAATGCTGCTGGTAGAGAGCAGGGTCACAGGGGGAAAGGTTCATTTTCTGCCCACATGGTACCTCTCGCTGTCTCACAGGTTCCAAAGGTACATGCCACCTCCTTCCGTTCCCTGCGTGATGGTTCACAGAGAGCTCCGCACTGGAAAAATCTCTTTAAACATGAAGCAGTAACGATTTTGAAATGCTTGCCTGAGGCTTAGAAGCATCACTTCACAAACAAACAAATAAACCTCTCCTAAATACCTACAGAAAAACCAACCAGAACCCTTAATTACAAACGATGCCTCTCTGCATTCAAAATCTTCACCTTGTTCTCCTGTCAGGCCTCATTTCCACCAAGGCATGTCCACCCTGAAGGCCAGCAGGACTGTGGGGATGGAGGAGGAGATAAACACATATGACAAAGGCTGGGAAGGGGAAGAGCCCGGCCTTGACATTGACACAGATAATTGAGTTATTGGGAAGGTAGTGTGGAAGTTGACTGGTCCTTGGGAGAGATGTCATGCAGCATTCTGGTTCTGGAACAATAAGTATCCTCTGGCAACATCTATACTTGCCATTTTTCCCCTTTCAGTTAATGTTCCCAATTCCTTTTGGCACGATTTTCAGCAGCTCCAGAATAGATGATTAAGAAAAAAAAAAGTAGATGTGTTATGGTGTGTGTCATCTGGTCACCTTGGTAGAGATCTTTGGCAGGTGGGGTCCTGCAAGACGTTGCTATTTATAAGAAGAAAACCAATTCATCTCCACATATGCTCGCAGAGGGTTGCCAGAATTTAACCTTCTCTCTTAGGAGTGCTCAGATAATTTAGCCAGCAGTTAAAATGGAAATCTAGTATTCCTGTATGAGGAAAAAAAAAATAGGGGTGTTTTTTTTTTGCCATGAAACTTGCATGTTTTGCATCTAATATGCACAAAAGTGCAGCTATAAATGTTTGATGTTCTGAGCTGTGCCATTTGTTAAGGCACAGCGTCGTACACAAGTAATTACAGACGTTAATTATAGAGGAGGACTGGATTATGACTTTGGGTGCCCTCATTAGGAAGGGACAGTGTATGAGTGGTCCTGGGAGGCTTTGTTAATTGGAGAAAACGTGTTTCATAGCATCTCGCTCGCCTTTTTCACCAGGAGGTAGTGATTTACTACTGCTTATACAAACACCGAGTGAGACTGCTGCTGTTGGTCAGCACTGCTTCTCAGTGAGAGAAGTGTGACTCCGCTTCGTTGGTTTGTTTCCAGCCTTTCCCCACCTCTTCCACTCTTGGACCCTGCTTCACTTCTGCTGTCTCAGGTTTGGTTTGGGTAGTCTGTGGGGAGGTGCGTGGACACCTTTGGACAGGTGTAAATCTTGCGATGCTTCATCAAAGATTCCCTTGCAAGATCTAATAGGGCTTCTTCTGAAGTGTCAAGAATTCCGTATGGCAACCATTGACTACTCTCCATGTTTCTTTAGGAGCCCAACTATACACACACACACAGAGGCACCTGGAATTCTGAACGCATAGAATGGTTTGGGTTGGAAGGAGCCTTAAAGATCATCTAGTTCCAACCCCCCTGCCATGGGCAGGGACACCTCCCACTAGACCAGGTTGTTCAAAGCTCCGTCCAACTTGGCCTTGAACACAACCAGGGATGGAGCATCCACAGCTTCTCTGGGCAACCTGTGCCAGTTTCTCACCACACTCACTGTAAAAAATTTCTTCCTACATGCATTGGGTGCAGCTCTCTTGCAACCAAGAGACCTTTGCACTTCAGGAAACTCTATATCTTTTAAAAGGGGAGTAACCACAGGCTCTCTGGAACCCTCTAAGTTTCCTGCACGTGCAGCTCTAATCAGTTTGAGATTGAAACAGAACAGCACCTTTGAAGCATGTCCATGAAATACAGAATTAAAGCGTTTTGTGTTCGATCATACCGTTGGACAGCTAATTGAAAATCACGTTGTGTCTACATAATGAGATAAATAATACATGCATTTGTGCCCTGATGAAATGTCTCGTCCCATAGTCTTTTCCCCTTTAATTGCTACGATGGCAACTGGCAGAAGAGGACCACGTGCTGGGCTGTCCTCGATCAGCAAATCTAACAGACGCAGAGTTCCTGGTAGAGACTCCCGTGAGTTCAAATAAAAGAGGCTCTGAAGGATGGGGCTGCTGCTTCCAACAATTCCTGTACAGATGCGTAAGTCGGGCGGAACACGTTGGGTTTCCTGCTGTCTGGGAAGTCAGTGGCCAGCACAGCATCTGCCAAGGCTTCATAAACGAGCAGAGCACATGTATTAATGGTGAGGAGTGGCTTGAATGGGTTTGGCCTGTGTCAACCTGTCGGATCAGGCCGTTCAAGACCGTATGTGATGCCCAGTTGGCTCTGCTACAGCAGAGAGTCCCAGCAGAACCACTGGGATTTCAGCAAGTGAAAGTCTGGGGCTTGCTGAGCTCCAAAGAACATCCAGAAGTCTTGCAAGCAGTGAGCTCTCCTCACTCAGTCTCTTGGGCATCTGGTGACTCAAGAAGTATCGATGACAAGGAGCGCATCTCTCTTAGCCTCATTTATTCCTTCAGTATCTCTCCTGCTCCCTGTGGTAGGAGAAGTGCTGGGCTATGTTTTATCATCGCGCCATGGACGCGTTTCTTGGATCGTAGGAACACAGGAAGGGTTCCTTTGCCCTCCTCTCCACCATCTGGTGTACGTTTGTGGAAGGCAGGAGCACCCTGAGCAGTACAATAATTGCTTTGCTTATCTTCCTTGCTGTGGTTTATAGATAGAGGGAGAGACAAGATTTATTGTATTACACTGTACAGTTTATTTGCAGGAACTGAGGTTGCTAGAGAAGAAAATTAATTTAAAGTTAAGTATATGAGGAGAATTCCAGGCTGGTCTTTCCCTCTGAAATGCATCAGTGGCAGTAGCCATGGAAAGGAGGACTCTTGGATATCACTTTTTCCTCAGAAGAGTCAGAGCTGGATCAGGGCTTAACTACAGTAGATCTTACAGGCTTATTTTTACAATGATGACTTGCATGATCTCTCCAGCTTACTGGGTCACCCATTTGGCTGGAGAATTGCCTGGAAAGCGCTAGTTATGTATGCCTAAATGCTAACATGAAATGTGTTCATGTGCATGTTCTTTACATGAAGTAAATTAAGGCTTTTTTTGTTGTTGTTTTCTCAGCCTACAATCCCATCCTTGCGTTCCTCTGTAGCTCTTGTACTTTCCAACATCTAAAAAAAAAAATGTCATAGTGCATTAGTGCCAGGGAGACAAAGCCGAGTGCAGAAGGCTGCTGAGGCTGCTTTTTACATTAAAAATCAGGCAACATATCCAGGGGTGTAGGAAGCATTTTCTCAGGGGGTTCCTATGACCTGAGTTCCCCGCTGTTTACCTTTTGCAGTCGCAATCTCCTCATTACGGTCGGGAGAGAGGTTACGGACGCTTCAAACCTTGCCTTGCAAAATGAGACTTTGCTGCCGCTAGTGCCTGACAAAGATCTGGCTCCCAAACAAAGGCAAAGAGGAAAGAATAAAGCAGCGGACCCTGCGAGAGATAGAATATTGTCTGTGTGATTAAAGCTCTTTTATTAGGCTGCGGTCTGTAATGGGAAAGGAAAAAGCATGATCTCCGCTGATCTGCATTTTAAACAAGGCGGAGGATTAGTAGAGGGGCAGCAGATGCACCTATTGAGCTGGAAAGGAAGGGATTCAAAGCTGTGCCGTGCAGATGGGAGATTATTGTACCGCACCTCCCTGCCTGTGCCAGTCGGTTCCCTTATCATCTCCGTCAGCCCTCGTGGGCCCCGAGCACGCACAGCACAATGAACCTGCCAGAGCCCCGCGCCGAGCGAGCGGCCGCTCGCCCAAGCTCAGCAAGCAGAAGCCGAACCGTGGCAGCCATTCTGCTGCTGCCAGGAAGAGCGAGATACGGGCACCGGCTGGTCGGAGCATCCCTCCCTTGCACAACCTTTCTACCAGCTTAACCCTTCCCATTTGAACCACTCGCTCTGTCCGTGCTGCCGGTCATTTTGGGACAGCCCTGGCCTTTTTGTAAAGCAGAGCGAGTCAAATGATAGGTGAGAGGAGAGAGATTTCCCTTCATGGCTTCGTCTGGCATCGCTTCCAGAATTCAGCATCCTCTCCTCTAAGTAAAATACAGTGTTGCAATTTCGCTATTGTTATTTTCATTAAACGAATCTTAAGTTTGAAAGCTCTCTCACCAGATTTATACACTCACATGTAACACAGGAATCATCCCACTTCTACTCTGCAGATTTTCTGCTCTAAGTCGGGAGCAGATCTAAGGGCACAAATGGAATTACTCTCCTTTCACACTGCTGTAGTGGGGGATAGCTGTGAGATTTATCTGGTATTGAGTAAAAAATGGCTTACTGGGCAATTATTTCTCCTCTGGCATATAGTTTGTAGTTACAAATACATGAATAATGTTTTTCTAGCTTTTACCTATTCCCACCAACTTAAAATGTGATTGCGGCACACGCTTGGTTTCCAGCTCTGCCACAGGGTTGCCGTGTGACCTTCAGCAAGATAGCCAGTTTCTTCATGTCTGAAGTCTTTATCTTCAAACAGAGGAATAGTGGATAATTAGGTGTACTCTTGGACTGTCTTATCAGTTTGGATCATAACCATGTACCCCAAGGCAGAGCCCAGCACCTATTATGTCTATGCGTGATGTTTAGCACAGCAGAGGCCTCGTCTTGGGTTGAGTCTTCCAATAGAAGCCGTAATAACAATTCCATAGGGCTCTCCTTCACGTAATTAATTCTGTCTTCTGTATTTTCTCTTCAAAAAGACTTTTCTCCGTAGTCCTAAAAGAGGTTTGTGAGGCTTGAAAATGACTGGAGAAAACAAGGATTTTCTGCAGCGTCTTATTGCTGTTAAATGTGTCATGAAGTTGGGCTTTCGCAGGAGTAGCCTAGATATTACCTCATGCTTTGTCTGCTCGTACGCGGGCAGGAGAGAGAGTGCAAAGTCCTATATGTATGTAAACACGAATGTCTCTTTGCTTCTTGGTCAGCATTGATTCTGGGTAGGTTTAGACTAGATGTCAGGAAGAAATTCTTTACAGTGAGGGTGGTGAGACAGTGGCACAGGTTGCCCAGGGAAGCAAGTCCTTATGCAGCTGAAGCCTGTGGGGCTGTATCTGCCACCCATTCTGCTCTTGGTAGGGCTCCCAGCACACATGTGCCTTCAGGCTCTCCTATTTCTAACACCTGTAACTGGTCTCCTTGTGCAGGTGACCTTCTCATGGGCCTGGGCTGGGTCCTGGGAAGCAGATCCTGTGTGTATGGAGGTGCTACTGCACCATTTTGTGATGTTACACAGCTTGCAGTGTTTCCCAAACTGGTTTTGTTTGTCCAACTGACCAAACTATGCTCGTTGGTTTGCAGGTTGAGTTGCCGCAATTGGACTTTCCCATCTGCAAAGACTGAGCCTTTCCTCTGTGTGGCCTTTGCTAGAGTTTCTGAGTCTCTTCTAGAAGTCTTTTTTCATCCTCAGTGAGAGTTTTTTAAATCATTCCCTTAATAAGATTTGGACTCCAACCTCTAACCTTTAGTGTCTTAAACATAGAGGATCACAGCCAAATAACATTTCTGTGGGACACCTCTCCTGACAGATAAATGCTGTTCGGCTGCTGCTGGTTCTTGTTTTCAGGGAGAGACTCTTCTATACCTCACCCCGTGCAACTTGGCCATGGCCTTGATGTGCGAGTGGCCTGACCCCGCCATACGAGCGAGGAATATCTGAGCAGTTTCTAGTCACTTAGGAGCTCCTAATACAAAACTAAAGAACTAAAGCGTGTGTGATGTCCATAAGGACAAGACAAGCCAATATTTGCTGTGCTCTTTACAGGCAGCATCCCAGTGGCTTTGCAGAAAGCGATCCGTGCTGTGTCTGATGCCGTTATCGCCGGACAGTGCTCTGTTATCTCGGCACGTTTATCCCCTGTGGATGTTGGGATGCCGAGCGGGCACGGCAGTCTCCATTATTTCTGAGCTGCCCCCTCTTCTGAGCATGAGCACCTCGGAGTCAACACCTAGCTCCTCTGTGGCTGTTGTTTGTAGCCCACGTTCAGTTGTGTCTCCTTTTTGAAGAGGCTGAGTGGGCTGTGGCTCTTCTCAGTCAGTGGGAATTGGGAATAATTGCAAGGAAGCCAGTGGGATCACACTGGTGTACGTGTGAGGAGACCTGGGTCCTCCTGGGGGAGCGTCGTTCTTGCGGGACGGTGTTTTTCACTTGCACTCAGACTTCGTTGCTTTTAGGGAGAAGATACTTATTGGTCTTTTGCTTATTTCTACCTATTTCTATTTCTACTTGTCCAGGCTTAAAACTTGTTCTCCTTCTTACAGTGATTCTTTTTCAGTTGAACCTTCCTGAGTCTTCCGACACCTGCTGCTGACTGTGTGGGGCCAAGAAATATAATCATGAATAGAAATGGAATGGAAACCCTGAGGATGGAATTCTCTGATATCTAGGAAACTCATCTACTCTTTACCCATCTTTATTGTGGCTTTGGCCTTGAGCTAGTGTTTGTGAGGTGCTTAATTTAAGGGGTTTGTGCTGATACTAAGAAATTACTGATCCGAATAAACGCAGAGTCCTTTCCTCGAGAGGAGTGGTGTAGTAAAAGGTGCTATAAGCTGCAAGAGTAGCAATGCCCCTGGATTAATTTTGCCTTGGTGATAGGTAACACGTACAGGGAGGTGTGTATTTCAGTAAGTGTTGAGAACAACTGGTTCTGGAATAGCTGGAAGGTCTTCTACAGCCCGATCTTTCAGCACTTCCATCTCATTCTCTACAGCAACACCCGTTGGAGGAAGCAAGGTGTAAGCTACTGCTGCTGAGACTGGTCTGCAGATTCCTGAAACACAGGAGCCTTTACATTGGCTAGTGGGCTTGAGATCAGACCCATGGGGTTCTTTGTCATATTCTTCTTCTAGAAGAGAAAAATTCACTGGGGGATCTTCCAGCAACTCGGGCAGGGCTCGTTGCGTAGAAAGCCTGGAACAAAGCGTGGCACAAAGATGTGTTTTGACAGCGCAGTTCTCATGGCAATGTCATTTTGTAATCGTTGGTTCCTGCCTGAGTTTGGAATTGAACTCTCTTTCAGGACATGCTTAGCCTCAACTCCTGTGATATGAGGGCAGAGATCTCACAACATGAATCTTTCCCAAACCCCAGCCTGATTCCCCTCTTGTACGTGGTAGCACAGCAGTGTACGGTGGGAGTGTCTCCATGTAAATAAATGCAGTGACATAGACGGAAACCTCTCAGAGTCCAAAAATCTTTTCAGAGATACCCAAGTCCAAGCCCCCTGCCAGAGCAGGATCACCCAGGTTAGCTCACACAGGAACGTGTCCGGGCAGGTTTTGAATGTCTCCAGAGGAGACTCCAGCCCGTTCCACTGTTCTGTCACCCTCACCATGAGCCACAGGACAAGTGGATGAAACTATGGAGGATGCTACTACAGGAGACATAAGAAGCTAGAGATGATGGGGGTAGGAGTATGGGTGGAAATTGTAGGTATTATGACATGGAGACGGAAGTAGGATGTCCATAGAAGTGGTGAGGACGTGTTGGGGTGGGACTGGAGTTCTTATTAGGGACCATGAGGAGGAACCAGGGGCTTGTGGGGGGCAATGAAATGAAATTTAGGGTGTGGAGCTGCAAGAGATCAGCCTCTATCAGTTCTACTGGATACAGAACAATTTATCCCTGGAAAAAAAATCTGTAGCTCTAGAACAACGTATGTAGTCGCTATCCAATGTGTTTCTTCTCTGACCGCCTATGGGCCATAGCCCATGGCCATCAACGAGTCCTTCTGGAATTCATGGGGACACAGATGTGCTGCACGTGCTTGTGACTTGCTGTTTGGCGCCATGTTTGTGGTTAATCCAAATCGCTCCTTGAGCGGTTACTGAAGTGCAGAGTATCGGCAGTCAGTGGAAATCCTGTTAGGAACCTGTCAGCGGGTGATTAAGAGATGTCAGAGGGCAGAGTAAGCGCTCTCAGCACAGAGCTGGCTTGCTGAAGTGCTCTGTGGTGAGCCTAATCTTGTGAAGAGCATGACCTCTGTCTTGTGTGTAAAGGCTTTCCGTGGTAACTCCCCTTTTTAATGAAGTTCTTAATATACAGATAACGTAGCTGGAGCAGTCTTGGTTGATGGGAGGGTCAGAAGGGTGTGAGGACTTCCTGATAGAGGGTAGGTGGAAAGATGCAGTGAAGTAGAGGAGATGTAAGAAATCAGCATAGAAAATGGGATTAACATCAGCTAAAAGCACACGTGAAGAGCAGCTGATCTGCTGTTTCCCCTCCTCCTCCCTCACCTCCTCTTTCTCTGCTGCTTGGCGTTCCCTCCTTGTGCATCAGCCCTTCTCCGTAGATCATGGGACCGAGCGGGGATGTTGTGGCTCATTACCCAGATGTTACCTCATGATAGCAACCCGTTTTCTAGAAGATCTCTAAGGCAGGATAGACAGAGCTCTGCTGCCTTCCTGCTGTAGCTGAGAAGGGCCATCTCCTGACAGAGGATTAACGAAGTCTGAAGGGGAACATGGGTCTTGTCATTAATCGAGAAGACTTTTTCAAGGAGCTGCACAGCTCTTGGGAAGTGTAAAGAAAAGCTTTTGCCTAAGAGAGCTGTGGGTAAAAGCAGAGTTTTCCTACAGGGATGTCAAAATGAGATTTTTTTTGCCCCTGGTGCATGAATGAAAAGATCTGTTGGATTTAAATTTATCTTTTTCATTTGAAAACAATGAAACCACTCTCCCATTTCCCTGTCTGCAGGGAGTGGGGCGCTGCCCAAATGCTTTCAGATGTACGCTTTGGAAGCTGAAGTCCTCACTTCTCCGTGGCAGCAAAGCTCCGTCTCCCAAGTGGCTTTCTACAGGAACAAAGGCCTGAGCTGCAGGAGGAGCTCAGCCCACTAGACATCACAAGCTGCCGTTAGATCCCAGAGGACTTCAAGAGTTTGTTAGAGTTTGGCTGATGAAATAATGACATTTTGCAGAAGCAGCATCCAGTGCGCCCATCAAGGTTGTGTCCTGGTTCCCCGCGGGGGCCTCTTTAGCCACGTGGTCAGATGGGAAGGAGAGCGTGTCAAAAGGCCTCGGCAGTCACGTCCTTTGCTATATTCAGGGGGCACAATGGGTTTCTGAAAAGTATCGATTTGTGAAATATTGTAAGAAAGAGACCAAGATAAAAATCAATAGAGGTGATGTTGGTTCTGTGTGTTTTGATCCTGCTGAGCTTGGAGGATGATCCTGCCGTAATCTCGGAGGCATACAGTGTCAAACCTGCCTCTGGTGAGCTGCTGTGCNGCAATAATTAGAGATAACAATTGCTATAGAAAAATAAACATCTGTTTAATGAGAAGATGGAGTAATTAAGGGCGATTACTGGTTTCCGTAAGTAGGATGCCTGGTAACAAAGTTCTTCCCAGCGCAGATAATCATAGAATCATAGAATACTAGGTTGGAAGGGACCCCAAGGATCGTCTAGTCCAACCCTTTAAGATAAAGAAATACAGATAAGAGCAGCGTAAGATGCATATTACAGGAGACCAGAAATCTATGCGCTAAAAGAACTGGGGAGTAAACCGAAAGCTATTAATAAGAAATTATCTAGAGCTTTCGTTCCAGATTGTATTTAAGATGCAGTTTTCTTGGTTGTAATATGTAAAACTTGCGTAGGGTTTTAGATTCTTTGTAAGGATTAATCAGTTAATCCTTCCCCAGCCCTTGCAAGGTAAGTAAGTAAGCGTTATTATCCCTATTTTACGGCTGTGGAAATCATGTTGCTGGGGGCCAAGTTTTAATCCATTTTCCACTAGTGCAGATCTAAAGCAACTTCGCTGCAGTCAGCAGAGTTAGACGCTGTAACTGGACCGATTTAACCCTAATTGGAACTACAGGGTTGGCGAAGATAACCGTTGAGAATAAAGAGTAGGGATATTGCAGTTTAAGTATTACCCTGCGCTCCTCTTGAGCTGTATTAATGCTTTTGTTTGCTTTAAGGGTTGATTCTTCTAGACTGGCCTCCTTGAAGGTTCACAGATCTTGCAGGTGTTCGTGCATGCAGATTTTTAGGAATGAGCATCCTTAAACGCTTTTAAGATTTACAGCAGCAACCTCCAGTTTGTGGGGATAAATGGCATTATCTTATATAAATGCCACATGTACACAGCTCCTATGCAACAACGGTGTACACGGACACTAAGGTCTTTTTAAAAAACAACGTGGTTGAGTTTGTTTGGCCGAAGATTTTTCTTCGTCTTTTAATCCAGATAGTTTGTTACCGGTACCAGTCTGCGCCCTGAAGTGAACCACAAATGTCTGTGTCCTGCAGTGCCTGGATTAACATTTGCAGAGTATTCATTGACTTGAATTAATTGGCAATTAGCTAACTCAAGTTAAAAGAAGAGTGATATTTCTATCTAGACATTCCTTTAATTGCTCATCCAGCCAAAATAGATAGTTCTGGCCAGACCGGGGCTTTCCGCTCTGATTTTTTAAGAAGTTTTTTTGACAGTGTGTTTTGAACTGAAATGAAGAAGCAGCAAAATGGGACGTGCAGATGATCTTCTGAAGTCAGTGGCTGGTTTCCCTGCTACAGGAATTAATCAGTTCTTATAAGTAGGGCATCGGATTGGTTTTATTTTAAAAGAAAATGAAAGACCTCTATTTAGTGCTGGAAAAATCACACGTATTAAATGTAGCAAATGTACCTAATTTTAATTGTACTTCAAGAAGTAGTTATTGGCCTTGTGGTTAGAAATCAGGATAATGAGTTACTTGTGTTTAGCGTTTCTTAAGGTCTAGAGAGTGAGTCTTACGAGAAGCGGCTGAGG
>WEIS01039075.1:199-18719 GCA_013389965.1 Todus mexicanus | reverse complement strand
AAAAAAAAGATCTTGAACTGATGCATTCTGGATTTGCATACGGTTGCAGTCTGGCAAAGAGATCTGGAGAACGCATGCGTGGAGTTCGGAATCTGGAGAGGGTGGCAGCGACTTAGTGTTCACAGAAAGGACCCCAGTAGTGTTCTTTGGGTGGAAAGGCAGTCAGAAAGTTTCAAACTTAAATCAAGGAAATGTACTGCTGTGGAACTACAGCGCATCCTACCTGACTTGCTTGTGGCTAGTTCAGATTTGTAGCAAGCTGATGGCAATGAAGGTCCCACTTAACTGCACAGTGTGAAGATCCTTTGTTGGGTGTTGAGGTTGGAAGGGTCCTCTGGAGGTCACCTGCTCCAACTCCCCCTGCTTAAGCAGAGCCACCTAGGGCCAGTTGTCCAAGATCATGTCCAACTGGCTTTTGCATGTCTCCAAGGATGGGCCTCTTGCTCCCTTTTCCCACTTGCTTTGGTGGCAAAGGCAGGAAGTTTGGGTGCCTTGCTGCTGGCAAATTCTACACAGGGCAATCAGAAATCAGGAAGGGAAGGTGAGTGCCAGGATTGGTAGAAAGACAGTGTTACCTTTGCTAGTATGTTAACGCTGCTTGCGCTCCATGTATCTGCCATTTGGGTGTGAGGTAGATGGGAATCTGTCTACTGCAGCTGCTCTAGCCTGGTTTATTTTTTGTTTATAGTCATAGCCGGTAAACTTGCTTCCAAGACCCCCAGAGCAGTTCAAATCCTGCAGCTGCCACAACAGGTCCCAAGCCCCTGCAGCTCTGGCAGCTGCAGAGTCACCGCGCCCCTCACTGCTGCACCACACGGACCTGGCAGGAGGCAGGGGACAGCACCAGCCAGGAAGGGCCGCTGTGGGATCAGCCTGCTCCAAGTTCAAAGGCTATTCTCATTCCAACCAGCATCAGCCTTGAGGTAACTTCCCTGTGGTTGTGGTGAAGAAGCTGTCTTACAATGCCTTTTACATGGTTTCTAACAGCCACCAAATGTATTTTTTTTCCCTTTGACTTTGATTCTGAAAGTGATTGCATTTTTGGTAAAGGTGAACATTTCCTGTATGACGTTTCCCCTAGAAAAGTTCCCTATGGCACAATACGAATTTCAGAATTCCTTGCTCTTTCTTGTTTTCCCCAGTGCTGAGGGTTAACTTTGTTGCTAGCATACACAGGGAGCATACGGGCTTAGACTGGTGGATTGTCTCTCATTCTCTGTATTTTGCAGTGTGCACCTTGGCTGTGATAAAAACCTGTGGCTCATCAGAGCGCTTCTATAGAAGGTCCCTATTGTCTTTTTTTCCCCTCACCATCTTGTAATAATAGCTGCAGCAGCCAAAATAAAATAGTGCAGTTGAGCAGTTGTTACAGCCAGAGCCATAAGGATAGAAATTATTCTCTGCATAGACTTGATTTCTACCACTGAATGCCCTAGGAAACAGAAGAAACTAGCAAGAGCCTTTTACTTTGATACTCCTGACCACACTTCATCTGTCATTCACATTCACCTCTTCACCACACCCTCTTCACCCCAGCTCCCGAGACACGGCTGCAACTTCAGTGACCTTGAGAAGGGTGACAGAGCACAGTAACTCCCTGGACCCTTGGATTCAAGGGACCTTTGGTTTCAAACCTGTGACCGCTGAAGTCCCTCAGTGTCTCCCAACCTCACACCTCCTCAGCTCCAAGGACTTGAGAGTCACAGCAGAGAAAGGTGACAGGTTGTCTGCTCATCTCTCTGATGCACTCTACTGCGTCTTTTCTTTTGAGGCAGAGATAGTCAAGTACGTGGCATGTGGGGACTTGTAACATACTGACTATGATTTAATAAAAAAATGTGGCTGGGAAAAGCTTAGGGAGAGATGTACGCCCTTGTAGTTCCTCATCAGATACTGGCTCTGAAAAGTCTCTCCTCTTTGTACAATGCCTATCTGCACCCGTAACAAAGCTGTTCCTTCTGCGACCTGTGACTCAGTATTAAGTCTTTCGTGAGACTGGACTATCTCCTTTCAAACATAAGGGACACTATTCATTGCCGAGTGCCTTTTCTTCCTGGATAGATTAACCCCCTTTTTAAATATGTGCTAAAAGTAAATGTTGTGTTGGCTTAATAGCTGATAAAAGCTGTATCATGGGAATGTACCTTGTTTTTTGGTTGAAAATAGATTAGATTAGGCCATTGATTTTTGTCCATTTCTAGTATGAATGTTCCTATAACAGCGGCTTTCTGTTCCTACTGAACTGGTGTTGACGTGCTTTCTGCCAGACACCACGATTCCTGAACAGTTTCTCTATATATCTTCTCGTTTAATAAGCATCATTTCTGCTGCTCTATCTTCCTGCCATTAAAAGGACCACTGATGATGGATGGCAGGACACCTGGACACCACAGACTTCCTTGTCATGGTGGCCCAAGCAACGTGAGATGAAAAAGGCCAGTAGTTTCTCTTGTATTGGGCACCGCGGACTGCTGAGCTTTCAGTGACCAAACTAGGCATAGCTCTCTGCCTCATGCAAACCAGATTGGGGGTGTAAAAGACGAGGCACCTTGCAACTAGAACAAAACCAAAAACCAAGAAAGCAACAAAGCTGTAGGGTTTGTTTTTTTTTTTCCTTGTCTTTTAAATCATGTTAAAAACAAGCGAGCTGAGACAAGCTCCCTCGATGGCAGAGCTGTGAGGTGGGGGAGGGTAGTGGGAGGCATAAAAAAACCAAATCCCAAAACAAAGCCAAAATCAATTACAAGATATAAGTATAGCTATTTGGTCTCTAGTTCTCTACCATCAGTTTTCAGACTGGTGAATCATCTACCTCTCCAGCAGCACAAAATGATCCTGGAGAGGTTTCTCAGTATTACAAACCACATGATGGGTCCCTTTGCTTTCTCCCTTTCACCTTTCACCCCAAAATTGCTAGCAGGTGTAAGAAACACCCCTCCCTTTTGTAACTACAGATGCTTCAACCTTCACTTCCTTATAGAACGCTTCGAGTTGAAATTTTGCATTGTGGATATACTGTGGGGGTAACATATATATACATATATATATGAAACGTTTCTATATATACACATATATATATGTACTTGTTCCCGCTCTCCCTCCCTCCCCACTCCATTCTATCACTTCTTTGCTAGAGGGAGGGAAAACGTCAACATCAGTCTCTTGCACAGGTTTGTCATGTTTATTTTTCTCCTCCCTGGAGCACTTAGGTGATTGGTTTTGGTCCATATTCCAGCAGTTAATAGCCACTCTCAGGACTCGCTGTGAGTCCAAGCTATGCTGGGATGACATCCCAGCTTACACGTGAAGGGTGACTCCTCTTCATTTGACACGTATGTGTGGTAAATTCTGTTGGTAGCTTCAACACGTTTCCCAGTGGCAGCACATGTAAATTGATCCAAGCATCTGGTACCCTTGAGCAAATCCCTTCTGTGATGCTATTGTTTTATGCGGTGTTATGTCATAAGACTTGCACAGAAAATAAGAGTGCTCTATTTCCATAGGAAAGCCTTCCAAAAAAAAAAAAAAAAAAAAAAGAGAAAAANAAAAAAAAAAAAAAAAAGCGTAATCTCACGTCTTGTCCTATGTGAGATAAGGAAAGTCAAACTGCATGTTTATTAGGGAAAAAAAGACACAACCCCCCTCCCCCCAAAACTGAAACAAACCAAAAATAAAGAAAGAACTCAAGGGAGACTTTGTAGGAACAGTGAAGTAGTGCATAAGTCCAGGCTTCTTCCCCTTTACTTTTCTGCCAGCACCACTTCAGCCTGTTAGTTTGTTTTGTTAAGGTGCTTCAGGTCCTGCGTGGTCTTCAAGCTAAGCGGCGACCCCAAGTACTGCTGTGTTGTTGCTTCCCCTCCCAAACTGTGCCAGCCATCCTGGCAGATGTTTCTGCCATGGACCCACAGAGGCAGTGCACCAGTTCCCTTCAGCACACATCTTCTTGGTATATTTGTTCGTCCAGTTCCTGGGATTCAAGGTGCTCGAGGCGGTCTGTTCGGCCACTCATAATCTCATCTGGGGTCTTCATGAACCTGCAAAACAGACAAACAAGCGGGTTTCCCAGTGGTCTCAGCTTTTATCTTCATCAAGACGTTGAGGCCTCTGAGCTCTACAACCACCCAAATAATCTCTGCTGTATCCCCCTCCAGTACCTTAGTATTTACAAGCTTCTCCCCAGCCTACTGGCGTCTTCCCTACTCCAAACCTTGCAAGGAAACCGAAAAAATCACAGGCATTTACCCCTGCTCCTTGAAAGTCCAAATTTGAACTAAACCCCATGGTCTTTTCCAAACAATGATATTTGCTGCTTCTCCCTCATGTCGTCCGCTGTTGTCATACAAGATGACAGTCTGCCACAGGTACACTCATTTTATGGTGCCTGGTGACAGGAACATTAAAGACCTTTATGGCCAGCACATTTCAAAGCAAAAGCACTTGCAAAACAGGGAGAGGCAGGAGGCTACTGGTTTGTGCAGGCTTGCGTGTAGGTGAGTGAAGAGGAATATGAAACACCCAAGGAATAGTGGTGGATAAAAACAAGGGCAGAGTCAGCACAAGTTCTGGGAAATGGAAAAAGCCCTGAAAGAAAAAGCTTCTGGGCTAGGGAACTTTGAGCAAAGACAGTCTCTTCCTGTGTGACTGTTGCAAGCCTAATTGTAATGAAGCAGCATCCTCTGTAAATGAAAGCCACAGCTTCCAGCACTCATGTCTTGATGCAGTGAGTCTGCAGGGCGCTAGAAACAGAAACTGCCTCTGGGGAGGCATGGCAGCAGTAGGAAATGGGAAAGGACATCCACCAGCCTGCAGATCCAGTCTGCAGTCTTGATCTTTGCCAGGATACTTTTGTGTACCACTGCACAGAGATAGCATGGAAAAACTCTGCTTTTTCTTTCTGAATTTAATGGCATAGGAAGAGAGAGTGGCACAGGAAGGATGAAATCCTAGTTTAAACACAAATCACTTCCCTAACTCATAAGTACTTCTGGAGAAATCAGGATGAAAGATGTTTATGCTGGAAGTGTTACAAAATTTTGCAGTCTTTCATTAACGATGTACTGGCTAACATAAAGCAGTACAAAATGTGTTCATCAGAGAAGCTAATTTTATCTCAGGTGGATGATACGCTCAGTATCCTTGCCCAAGTGAAAACAAAACCAACTGACAGGAGCCTCATTACTATCACTGACCCAGAAAAATCACTGCTGAAGCTAATGGGCAAGACTTGTCTCTTCTTCTGCCTCTGCGGTTATAAAGCTGAAGGCTTTCCATCTGAAAAATCCGAAGTCTCCCAGCAATTGCATAGCACAGCCTGGAACTAACCTTTTGCCACCCCTTCTAATTTTGGAAATCATGTGCACATATGCATTTAGGGGGAAAAAAAAAAAGCCCGTGACTCACTGCTGTGTCACTCCCATTTGTATGCTGGAAGAACGTTGCTGATATAAATGATGTAAGTGGTGCTACGGTGGTGAAAAACCAGCATTCAGAAGTGGTGAATCAGTCCCTGGCTACACAGTGAAAACACACCAAAGCCTACAGGCCAGACCATGCCCTGATTTAAACCCTGTGCTTGTCTTGTTGATCTTGCATGAGAATGAAATCGAAATGGAGAGTGGTCCCTCTGCCGTCCCTACCATCTGTCTGCTCTGTTTCCTAAAGAAGGTGGGAATTGGGCCGATGTGAACTGTACCGCAGTACTCCGGGTATCCTTCCTGCCCTGTGTTTTATAGTCATGTCAAGGAAGCACAGGTATTTGTAATAGTATTTGATTAAATTTTAAAATTAATTTCTACCACAGAACTATGAGCTAAAAAAAAAAAAAAATCATCGGTATCTGTGACCTCTTGCTGCAGAAGACATTCAGGCAACCTATTAGAAATCCTTCTCTGTCTCCATTTGACTTCATGCTTTGTATAGATATCTGCAGAGGACAACTGCCTGCATGTTACTTATAAAGTCACATTTCATATTATGTCTGTGCTTGTGAGAAATAGCCAAGAGAGGCACATTAATGGCTTGATTTTTTGCAGCTGTTCTTTTTCTCTTCAGATATAAATAGGTCTAAGAAAACAACATCAATAAGTTTTTATTGGGAATTGTGCAAAAAAATGCTTTATTGGTTTTTTTTCCCTAGTTTCCAAAGGAAATGAGGTTTATATGATCATATTTTATGCTTCCTGGTGAACTCTGAATCTGTTGGTCAATTTTGGGCAAGCCTAACAGAGGAACTGAGGTCTCCAAGGATTTTAAGTTTCTACAGTTTTGAGAAAATAGGCAGCCTGGTGGAGAAGAGACGGACTCCTGTTATGTTTGTGGCCCCACTGAGGGCCAAGATAAGCACATTCACTGTTCAGATCACAGAATTGCCCCAGGGCATTGCAGCCTTCACACAACAGTGCAGGTTCCCTTGCTGCTGCTGCAGCAACATTGTTTTAACTTTCCACAAAGAAAAAGTAAAATCACGCAGTTGATTTAGCCTGTGATTCCTTCTTCCCTTCACTCTCCGTCTTCCACCTAAATCTCCTTCTAAGAGCTGACATAAACAAGACATTCCATTGAAACCTTCTCAGCTGTAGATAGTTTCAGTGCTAATGCAGTTCTGTTATCTATTTAAGAAAACACACTGCAAGCCTGCCTTCCTATTGATATAATTTCCAAGCACGTTACTAGATCCAGACCACTGACATCAAAGCAGTCTTTTGTCTGAGTACAACACTCTGTGGGTCAGACATACACACTACGATTCGCTGGTCTTGTCTGAAGAGAACTGGTGCTCTTACTCTCTGTCAGCTGCACTCAAGTTTGTACAAGTAACCCCCTGCTTTAACGCTGTTTCAGACACTATTTCCTGAGTTCTTGTTTGTATCACCCAAACTGATGTGTTAGGTTTTATGAACAGCTCCTGCAGGTCCCTCTCTTCCTTGAAGGCAGCACCGCTGATGCATGATCATCAGCACTTCTCCACTATGATGCTGATGCACTTGAGGAGCTCCCTGGTCCCCGCTCAGCTTTCACCAGCAGCTATGTTTGAGAAGTCAGTTTGGAGTGGGTTTTCCAGCAGTTTGCCTGAGATCATGAATCATTTAGCTAAGGTCTTAAACAATAGCGCAGGCTGCTTGAAGCGAGTGAAAAGACTTCTGTTGACTCCATGGATCATTGAAACGGGCCCGTATTTTTGTAAACTGGTGCAGTTGCCTTGAAAGCTGGGTAGCACTGGTCTAGACAGCTTTTACAAATGTATGCCCATTATCACCTGTGTTATAGCTGTGGCAATGAAGTATCCCCCACACAATTCCATCCTCCATCTTCAAAAACTAACTGTCTGCAGATAGGAATGGCGAAGAAGAGAAGAGTGTTACCTGAACAAAAGCCTCTGTCCTGGCTCCTTCCGGATAATATTTAGTTTGTAGTAGTGGCGTAGGGCTCTGGACATTTTTTCGTAAGTCATATTTGTTCTGTTCTGTTTTTTAAAAAAGAAAAGGGAAAATATGTGACGATTCATTAAAGCCTTCCCAAGCCCCAAAAGGAGTTGCTGAACTATCACAGTTAGCTAAAGTAACCGAGTTCAAGAAACCCTATGTTCCACTCTTCTGCTGTTCGCAAGCCCATCCCGCCCCGCCAGCCCTCATCACCATACTTTTATGGGTCTATTTTCATTCAGGGCAATTTAAGCAAGGAAGTCTAACAAAAAATTTAAAGTGAGGTTTTTCTGCGGTTTCTCGGATCACAGATAGCAAAAGGCTTCATCAACCACAAGAGGAGACATTAGATGAAGGGAGATGCTCATGTCAAGTGGGATGTGACAGGCCTGTTCTTAAAGAAACCGCCTTTTGTAAAAGCGTAAGAACAGTGGCTGATAGACCGAATCTGTCAGCAATCCCTGCTAAGAGCGCTGCTCCTCCGGGATTCCCCTCTATTAACTAGTTAATGCTTACAGAGCACTGTGGAGATTGAGAGCCTGTTTCTCCTCATGTTTTATAGGTGTAAATCAAGAAGCCGACTAGGCTGTATATCTGCTTCTGCGACAGAGCCTCCCCTCCATTCTGGGAGCTGCTGACTGTAGAGGCCACAGCCAGAGAGCACTGCAGGGTGACTGAGGGATGGCCCTGCTGAAGCTGAGTGTCACAAGGCAGAAGTGAAGGGCACTGGCAGAGCTGTATGGGGGCAGCCCCCATAGCAAAGACTCGGGATAGCAGCATCAGTCCCCTAGGTTACATCTATGTGAAGAGCATTTTTCTGGTACAAGAACCACTGGTTACTATGCTGGCAAAGGAATTCCCAGCAGAGAGATGACTATACTGGCAAAGCTGCATTTGCACATCTATAAAGCAGCCACCTTGCCATGGGCAAAACATGCCAAACTAGTAGAAGCATGCTCCTGCTCTGTGAGCCTCTGTGTAAGGAGCGCAGCTTGGCACAGCTCTGTCAGTCCAAGATCAGGCAGAAGGCTGTACTGTTAATCTGGCTTTATTAAATGAGACTGTCTAAAAAGTTCCCTGAGGGTAGACCTCCTCTGCTTGCCCTCACCACAACCGCTCTGCTATGGGAGGCCACATAAAGAGCGCCTGTGGCAGTTAAGCACTAACAATGGCAATGTTTTCCCTGCAAAATCTAGGCTCTGCTCACTGGGAAGCCCCCTGAAATACCGTGTGTGCTTTTTTCAGTTCTTGTATGTGAAAAGGTCACTGCGTTTCCCAAGTGGCTAGTGGTCTGAAGTAGCTTCAGTTTTAGACATCCAACAGGAGATATGATGGCGAGACTCTGCTCTGGCAGGGGGGGTTGGACTAGATGATCTTTCGAGGTCCCTTCCAACCCCTAACATTCTGCGAACATTCTGTGATTTGCATGGAGTTTGGGTAAGGGCAGAACTCTCCATTTCCAGTGCTGCAGGCCAAGACCTCTAAGGCAGATGTTCTTGTAATGAGTCACATGAGAAAATGTTGACAGCATCAAGATTATAGGCTATGTATACTCATACACAGAATCACTGAATAGTTCAGATTGGAGCACACCTCCAGAGTTCACTTAGTCCAGTCCCTCTGTTCAAACTGAGGTAAAACAAAGATGGTTGCTCAGGACTGTGTCTAGTCAGGCTTCGAACATCTCCAAGAATGGAGATTCCACCGTCTCCTCTGTGCAACCTGCTCCAGTGTCTGACTGCCTTCCCCACACCTGGGGTCTCATGAAATGTAATAAGGGGCGATGTAAAGTCCCACACCTCCTCAGCTCATTCCTCCCCAGGTGGAGGTCTTTACATTACCCCTTGTTAAATTTCATGAAATTCACACTAGCCCATTTCTCCACCATGTCCAAGTCCCTCTGGATGGCAGCACAATCCTCTGGTGTCTGTGAACTTGCTGAGGGTGCGCTCTGTCCCATCATCCTGGTCACTAATGAACATGTTAAACAGTATCGGCCTCAGAAACAACCCCTGGGGTAACATCACTAGTAGCTGAATTCTGTGCTGCTGATCACAATCTTTTCAGTGTGGCAGTTCAGCTGGTTTTCAATCTACCTCACTATAATCTTGTCCATGTCATACTTATAGTTTGTCTATGAAGATGTTATTGGAGACAGTCGGAAAAGCCTTTCTAAAATCAAGATAAACTACATCCATTGTTCTTCCTGCATCCACCGAGCTAATCATTTAATCACAGATGGAGGTTATGGTGGCCAGTATGATTTCCCTTTTGTAAATCCATGCTGTCTACTCATACAGTCACATGAATATATGCATACATTCATATAGCTATAGCTATACATACTTAGCCCCAAGCTGCAAAAATCAGTAACTGCTTTCCAGAGAACAAAGCAGAATTAACCCTTTAAAAGGAAATACGTAATCCTGCAGCATTTGGGGTCTGTTACAGGACGGCGTGTGAAACCTGAATGTTGGTGCAGACAGGAACACGGATAGAAAGCTCCTGCCAGGATGCAGTATACAGCTCCTTGTAGATCACATCTAACCAGAAGGTCCTTTAGCTTCAGGATTCGGGAAGAAATGAGTTGCCTTGAGAAAGAAGGACCGTTAATTCTTGCACTCCTTGTAATTTTATAATTAAATGCATTTATAACTAAATGCCTTTAAACCAAACTAACAGGTTCTCTGTATGAAGGGTAGGTTTTAGCGCTTTTAGTGCTTGAGGCTTGATGCTTTATATTTCTAATGTGTGTAGAATGAAAGACTACAACTTTCCAGCAGTAGGTTATATGCACATGCTTTCTTCCTTTTCCCTGTTTGTAAGTGAATCCTGTGATGTTACAAGAATTAAGGTGCCATAGGAGGAAAACTGCATTGCTTCCTTACCTTGTGGTTTCCCCACAGCCGGGCCAGCCCGTTGGGATCCACTATCCGAAATATTTTGGATTCCTTATCTTCCCATCGGATGAAATTTTCGTACCGGCTGTCAGAAAGCAGCTGATAAACATAATCCCAAAGCAACCTACAGTCTGTGAAGAGAGGAACACAAAATATTAATATTTTTTTCCTAGGGATTAATTCTGGAAACTTTTGAGTGGATGTGTAGTGAAAGGACAGTTGAGATCAGGGCTGAAACAGCTGCTGCAATCTGAAATGCAAATGGCTTGGTTGGTATTGACTTATGTTTGCAAAATATACTGGAATACACAGCCTCTTCTCCCACGTCCTAGTCCTTCTGACACCGACTGAGCATCTTTATCACGTTAAAAGCTGTGCGAGATGACCTGCTGATCTTAGTTGTGCATTTATTGTTTTACTGATGCACATAAAGCTACTGCTGTTGGCCCTGATGCTGCTGCTGGCTGTTTCAGAGGGGAAATCAAGAATCCTGCAACCTGCTCTCCCTGCTTGAGGTTGTGTAACGTGATGGGTCTAAAGCATGGGCAATGTTACAGCTTTCCTTTGTATACTCTATGTGATAAAAATTTGACACCTTCTACCATTTTTTAATTTGCTTTTTGTTTTATTTTTTAAGGTTCCTGAAAAAAAACCCCAGAAAAGAACCCAAGTATTATAATTACTTGAGTGCTATTGAGAGGTTAAATACTTTCTATTTGGATAATTGAATTCAAATTTCCTCTTGGCAAACACTCCTTAGGTCGCTAATTAAAGGTCTAACAGATACTTACGTTTTAGTTTAGTGTTTTTCAGTTTCATGGCAGCCTCTTGAGACTGAGGAAGCCAAGAGCTGAGCTGTTCCGACTTCCTGCTTGCAATGTGTGCACGCAGCACAGCATAATAGCTGGCAACTATGAAATATGGAAAGCAAACTGCTCAGAGCTGAGGCTTCTTCCTCTGTCAGAACCAACAGGGTTTTTATAGCTCAACTGTCCAGATCCCTAAGATGGCTGTAAAGTCACGTTTTACTTTGAAAGCAAAACCTGTCTCTGAGAGATGGTTTGTTAGAGTGGTTAAAGGACAGGCAGCCAAAGACATCTTAGCTTCTAGGTGCTAAAATGGTTTCTTGTCAGCCTGTCTTTCTATTCCTATCTATCTGTCTGGGGTTGGTACGTGTTACAATGAAGATGATGACATGTTCAGTATGAGAATACGAAATGCTTTTTGAAAAGGGATATGAATAACACATCTAATGAACACACCTGAAATGGCTAGAAAGATCAAGCTTATTGATGGCATTTTCCATTTCTGAACTGTAAAGAGTATCTCTAAAACCTGAACTGTAACTAAAACCAGAGCTGAGTTCGCCAGTGCCCGTACTGTAGACTCTCCCTACCAGTCCTACAGAGAGCGGAGCGATGCTTTTGAAGAGATGACATCCGACAAAAATTGTAGGTTTCTGCTCTAGCTGAAACCTACTCCAATGGTAACCTCAGCTGTTATATCTGCAATAGGACGAACGTGAAAATGAAGAGACAGTCAGATTATTTTGGTTGGAAAAGCCTTATTTTCAATGATGTTTTTCACAGAAAGATGTCCATTCCCATTTGAAATTTTTCTGGGTTTTCACTAGAAAAATTAAACAAATTTCCATTTTCTTTTCATTCACATATGCAGATGTTGGTCAGTAATAACTTCCCCGTCTCTCACCCAGAGTAAGGTATGAAGCAGGTAGCTGGCTGCAGCTGAACCCTGCAATGCCAAACACCGCTGCGACTTAACCTCTTGTGCAGCTCTGGGCACAAGTGATTTTGCCTGGACTGCAAAGGAGGTCTGTAGAAGAGCATGAAATTGAAAGCCTCAGGCTACCCCTTTAATTTGACATCTTTCACAAATACACAAACCCCAGTTCTTCCATCACCTTTCCATCAATAATTTTTCACATACACACTTAGTCTCCTAGACACGCACATATAAGAAAGAACGTTCTTTTCTAGACTTCATTTATAAGGAACAATAGAAGGGAGGTAATATTGCTTTCCTAGTTTGTGCTTCTAATAATGTGGGAGATGCCCAGATAATAGGTTAGTAAGGACCCATGTAAGTGTGTCCTTGACACATGTGCAGTTCTTTCCAGAAAGAATATTTCTGTACAGAAAACGATTTTTAGTGCAAGAATCTTAATTTTAAAAATCAACGAAACAAGAAAAACTTTAACCACCTTTTTTTTTAAAAAAAATAAATAAATCTCCTTTTCCTCAATTTCTCTAGCTCTGACTCCATGGGCATAGTTTACCAGTTGATCAGGGTTGGTAATACATCCTGTATAATCTCTGATAACTTTAACAACAAAACCTGTACAGTCTAGGTCAATGCTTCATGCTGAATTCACTGGTTTAACGGCCATAACCATGCTCTAAAATAATTCTGAGTGCATTAATACAACTCTTACTGATGGGGATGGCAGACCCCTAACATGCTCTCAACAGTGGCCCCTGGAAGAGTTTCAAGGAGCTGATGGTTCCCTGACAGATGACTGGAGTTACACATGCAACGTGCACTGCACTGTTCCAGGGCTGCACATTGACCTCAGTACAGCTAGCAAGTAAATTCTGGTTGAACCTAATGGCTTTGGTTATTTCCATCAGCTATCATGGCTTAACACACACTCTCACAGACAGAGTGCCCCTCCTCCTTCACAAAAACGTGAAAGCACAAAAAAGTTCAGCCCAAGATATCTGAGTGGTAAATTACCTGACTAACAGCAGAGCTTCAGACTCTGAGAGGAGGTAGGATTCAAGTGTAGATTTGGTTTTGGTTGTTCACTTAGTTTTTAGAATGGATTCAGGCTAAGTTTGAATATAAGTATTCTGCAAATGAGAACTCAGATCTGCATCTTGAGATCTTCACAAGAACAGTCCTGGGTGATCAAGGGCCCCATCCCATATTCTAAACTGACTGAGCTGCTCAGACTTGTAGAGGTATTTAGTAGGCTGGTGAAATTTGCAAAAAAACCCCAACCACCCAAGTATCTTAGGCCTGTTTGCTTCAACAACAAAACCGAAACTTCTTGAAACTTCTCCTTGGCTACTACAACCGCTTAAAAACTCGTCTTCAAAAACTATGGTTGTCTATCAGCAAATTTAGATATCTGAGCTGCAATAATTTAATGAGTTGGCATGAATCAATGCAACTGTGGCAACTGCATCTCAAGTCACTGCAATTAAGAAATAAAAACCATTAGCTTTAAACACCATGTATAAAAGATTTAGGTTCACTGAATCTCTTCTCGCCTCTGCAGAGAACTGTGAACGTGCACACTGTTAGATATCACGGGCCAGCTGATGCTTGGCAGCATAATTTAGTTAAGTGTATGAGCTCTGTTTGCAGAGTACCTAAATCAGTTTGCCTTCTTTGAAGTTTCACGTGGGAGAGCTTTAGGAATTTGAGCAGAGGCACTCAGTTTGTTGCATTTTTTTTCATTTTTAACCACAATTAATTTACATCCTGGGCATCTTTCTCCACAGATTGCATGCTTAAAAAATATGGAGGTGTCTCCCTGGCTGACAGAGGACCAGAGACTAAATAATCTACCATTATTAGGCCAGTAGAGACCATCGTTAATAGGATAACAGGGACTACATCTCAATGACTACCTGATAACTCTTGTAGTGTAATGAATTTGGAGTTTAGTAGAGCCCATCTGGAGTAGGCTGCAGGCCTATGAAATTGGTGAAAACCCAAGAAGAGGCAATGCTAGAAAATGCTATTAAAAGGAGCTTTTCCACTGGGAAAAGAGGCACCTCCACAGAAGGCTGGTGAAGACAATACAGAAAGTTGCATCCTCCAGGAGGGTCAAAACTGTTACACGTATTTCTGGAAATGATGGAAAAACAGAGAGGACACAAGTCCACAAATGCGGATGGTCGTTTTGCAAATGTAAATCACTTGTTTAAGGGAAGTCTGGATGGTGTGAATGACTCCATGAAGACTAAATCATTTCCTTGGCTGTCAGAAGGCCTCCAGAGGAGCAGTCACATGGGGGGACTCTCCCATGTGTGTGTGTGTTGGCTGGTGAGTGATGGCAAGAAAGCACACGGATGTTACCGAGGCCAAGCAAATTTAAAAGAGTGGGAGATTCTACAGAGGAGTTGAGTCAGGGCTGCTACTTAAATTGTTTGGGCACGTTGCAATTTCCTGCCTTTTGGCTAAAATGAGCTTACTTAGAAAGTAACTATGACTCTGTAGCACAAGGAAACATCATTTCCCCTCTACACACAGGTACTCTTTTTTTTTAAAGTGAACTCAGATGGTTGAACTTTGTACAATCTGAAGGTGAATGGATTTAGGTGTAGAGAGAGCTGGGACTGACAGAGTTTAAGGCGATGTGGTATCAAACAACCTAGCTGAAGTGGGAAGGCGGTGAACGGGTCTAGCAATGTGGAGGGGCTCCTGAAAGCTGAACTTTGTAATTAGCTGGGAATTAGGGCAAACTGTACCTTGGAATGGAGACTATTGCTACAACTTTCTTCCTGCAGTTAATGCTTCTAGAGGGATTTTTATAGTTATGCACAAGGTAGTGATAAGGTGTAGAGTACTTAGCTGGCTCTCAGAATGTGCCCCGTAAGCGCTGCCCTACATGTGCAAGAGCCAGCACTTTCAGACTCCTGCTAGTAACAGCCATGTCTTCCACAGTCCCAAGGCTGGCAGAGCTAGAGTAAAGCCTCGGGGGCTACCTGCCACCCCAAGTCTTCTGACTGCTGCTTGGCTGCCAGGGTTCACACTGGTGACAGAAAAAAACAGGCAGCTGCACAGCTCTGGAGAAGGTGAGGGAGAGGAGACAAAGCAGTTGGGATTTGAGGGGTAGGAACAGCAATTGCTGGCTTTAAACCCCTCTGACAGCAGCAATCCTCCTCTCTAGTTTTAACCCCTTCTTTCAGGTGGCAAAGCATCCAAGCTTCAGCCACTCCTCCTTAGCACGGCAAAACTCAATTTCTCTTTGGCTGAAAAGCTCTGGTTTTATATTTACATTTACAGCAGTTCTTCGGTAATGTTACGAGAGAGGGGAGGCAGCAATACTGCCATTAGGAATCCCTTGCGACAGTCAAATTTACGCCGTGCAAGTGGAAGCAGATTCTTCATTTCAAACATCCTTGTAAGTCTACAGTCACAGCCTTCTGAACATGCACCTAAAGGAAAATGGCATATAAATACTTCCCAATGTCTGACAGTAGTACATATATGCCTGAAAACTGAAGTAGCATCTCAGAATGATACATAAATTAAACATTAGGGACCTGGGGTTCTTCGTATTTTGACACTTGTCCAGCCATTATGAATGACTTCTCTAGTACTGTTTGGCCAAGTTAGACACAAGACTGGTAGTCTTGATGGTGCAGTAATGAGAGATCTTACATCAGTGCTCCCTTAAACTAAATAATGCTGGGTAACAATATAGGCATACATATGCTAAAGACATCTTTAGTTCAGAATACACCATTCCCCTGCACTGCAACATTTCCTAAAACACACACTGCATCTGAGACCCCTGTTGTTTACATGAGGCTCATGGTGCAGAAGCAGAGTTAGCCCTCTTCATGGATCAACTACCAAAATCCTCTCTTAACCACAGAAATGTTTTGCGAGACCCACCCACATCTTGCACTGGAGATCATTATATAAAACGCGTTCGGTCTGGCGGATGACTGACTTGGAAACTAGCATGGTTTCAGAGAGGAAGAAATCATGCCAAAGTAACATTGTCATACTCCCTCTGACATCAGCTGAGGCCTTACCCCTTGCTGAATATGGTAGCCTAAAATTTCTCCAGCATGATATCACTTGACTTAAATGGTTCTGTGATTTCTACCAGCTGAAGCATTCTCCCAAGCCTGGGGCCCTTTATTTTACAAGGTGATTTGTGCTTTGGCTGCATTTGTACACAGTGAAGCAAACAATGGTCATTCACAACTGAGACTAATGAAGAGAACTTTTCTAGAAGTTCTCTGCTACTCTGGTTTCCATAAGCACACGTGAAGCATGGTTAGGATAGCTAACATAGTGATGCTCACAGCATTAAAATGATGAACTGGTAAAATTCAGCTGGACATAGCTGCTGCGAGAAGGTCCTGATGTCCCTGCCCTTTTATCCTTCCTTTCTCCTGCCGCTTACCTTGTGCTGGGTCAGTTGTAGGACTTTTTGAGCTGACTTAAATCACTTCAACAGAAGAAAAACTCTATAAAAGACACCAACTGGGTTTCTGCTGTTTGAGAGCTGAATCTGCCTGCAGGAAGGTCCCGTGGACCTTCAGCCTACAGTCTGTAGGAGAAGGTCAGTAAGTCTTTGGGAAGACACTTTATTCTAGCTAATACCATGATATACTTATTTTAGCAGACAAAACTACACAAAAAATAACCAAGATCCATGATTAAGGGGTTAAATGGTTATCAGGACTGAGGGAGCATGTATCCTGGGATGGAGCAGTCCTGCTCATCCCTATACGGTCATTCATGTCTAGGTCATTGAGAGAAAAGAGTTTTCTTTCCATGAATGTTGGCTGCTGTTGGAAGCAGGATGGTAAGTTGGTACAGTAAAGCCCATGTTTCTATCTAGAGAAACCTCTTGACAGACAACTGTTTGTTCAGCTCAGTAAATTCAAGCTGGGGCTGAGGAAAGAGGTTGCCAGATCACACAATACAACAGTTGTATGTTGCTTCTGTCTCATACCCAAACGCCGAGTGGGAGAACAAGCAGAAGGAGAGCAGAAACCTGAGACTGTCATCCTGCAAACAGTTGTGCTGTGAGGCTCTAACAGTAACACAGCAAGATGACGCCAAGTTCTGTGTTTGGCAATAAAAAGTTTTAAGGAGAAGAGAGGATCCAAAAGGTGCATATCCCTCATGTGGTTGTAGAAAAGAGCACTCCAATCATGAAGAATATGCAAACAGCTAGAGAGGTGAAAAATTTGCAAGCTAAAGTCTTAAAGCTGAAGTATTAAAAAATGTGATTTTCCCACCCTGCCCTGTTCTCTGTTCCATCCCCCATCTCACCAAACAGACAGGTATTTGCAGTATTAGTAAAGTGTTGCTCTTTTCCGGCTCCACCACAATGGTGGAAAGCACTCTTCCATTTATTGTGCTAAAGAAACCTACCTCTGATCCTGCTATGGCTTTTCCTCACCTTTAGTACTCATGAAGCAAAAGGGTAAGAAACTCCACCTCTGTTCACATGCACATCCTATAAACACCCCACAACCATTATGACATTACAAAACTGGTGAAACACTTTAATGAGGAGAAATTAAGAATTAAGGACAAAGCTTTATCTTCTGAAGTCTACTTTAGAGCAGTGAGCAAAAGTAGTAAAGCCCTACAGTAAAGTCATTCCCAACAAGAGTAATAATTTTTGGCCTCACAATGTAAGAATACCCAGTATCTTCTGTCACAAGTTCAATTCTCTCTCGGGTTTAGTTTTTCGAGGTATCCAAGCTGTTTTGGTTGTTGGTTTTTTTTAAACAGCAGAAAGTCATTGTTTGTAAGAAACTGCTGACCAGGAACCTCACTTCTGTGCTCCATTAGAAATCCCAAAGCCCTCTTGGAGGTGTGAGTGTGGCTAGAGGATGTGGCTCCTGGTGCGTTCCCAGGAAGCCTCTCCTGAAAGCCCCTTCTTGGGGTTAAATCTCCATATGTAGACATAGTGAAATTCTATCTCCCTTCCTTGCCTTCCCTCAACAGACATGGAAACCAGCATATTGCTGATATTGCTGAGACCTTCCTTACCTGCCTTACCAGTTTAAAGGTGTGTGTTTGAATTAACACAAACCACAGTAAACTTTTGTATGCCTCTTCTAACTGATTAGTGTTAAAACCAAATTTAAATAGGCCTATTTCTGAAGAGAACCAAGCATAGTGTCAGCACTACAGTGTGTTTTCATGATTTAATTAAAATAGTTCAAAGTGATGCAAGTTTGCTTTGTAGAAAAGGATCTGAAATATGTGCACAACTCTAACCTGAAGAAAGTGTGCAATGTACAGGGAAAACAAGGGGCATATTTTCAATAAAAGGCTAGTTTCTTAAAAACATGCTTAATGTTCTGCTGAACTCAATGGAGGCTGAGGATACTTTGAATCCACTTAGCACATCTGTCCAGCCATGACAGGTAGATGCTGCAGTACAGTTAACAAGAAGGATGAAATGTA
>WEIS01039074.1:0-58529 GCA_013389965.1 Todus mexicanus | reverse complement strand
TTTTTTTTTTTTAAGACAGCTGTTTTTGTTTCCTTCCTAGTAAAGGTTGGCTGACTCTCCTCTGGGAACAACAGTGTCATGAAGTAGATGTTCCTGCGTAGTTAGGTGCAGTGCCCATCAGTAATAGAAAATCAAAGACAGAAGCACTAGCAATTAAAGCCCTTTCTCTTTGTGAGTCTGCTAGTATTTTTAGGAAGCTGATGGAATTTGGCTTGTCGTCTAATGCGCTTATCCTCTGCCAAATGTCAAGTCCCCTGACCAGCCGCCCAAGTCACTCTACCAACTGTCACCCTCCCTTGCAGGAGGTGGAATGTGCTGGAGTCGGGGACTTGCTGAAGAAGGACGGGCCGCTGCCAGCAGGCTCTAATTAAACAGCCACAGAGCAACAGCTGTGAAAAATTCATCAATCCCAGAATGATTAGAATTGGAATTAAACTGCTTCACAACTAGTGCGTGGATTTGCATCGATTACCATCTCTGAGAAGGAGCAAGTAATGCCAGCTCACCGTGTCTGGGCATGTTGGGCATTTCTATCACTTTCATGGTCATCCACCTGCTTCTGGTTTGTGAAACACAGTTAAAAGGTGGATCAGCTCCTTTGTAGCACACCAAGACCTACATCTGTAGACCTGTGGTGCTGAACACCCAAAGGAACTTTGGATCCACTTTGTTACGTGATCCAGGAGGTATTTTTGTACATAAGTCTTCTAGACATGTGGAGAGGACTCTACGTTTATTTGCACATGAATAAATCAGAAGTTATGCAGCAAGTACTAGTACAGTTACCGTGGTTAACTCAGAAGATCAGCCAGGTGCCCAAGTTCAACATCCCCAAACATTCCACCGTCTAGTCTCACAGCGGTGGCATTGGTGTGTATCAGGTTTAGCAGGAGGTGTCTTCCTCAGGTGGTATATAGTGCAGTCAAAGCTCTATATACAAAACATCTTTGTTGCAGAAAGGACTCCATACACAAAGCATTTGCTGAGCTATTTGAAGCTGGTCACATCAGAGCCTGCTCGCACACAGTTCCCTTTGTAGATATTCAATGCAGGGTGTTTGTGTTTGTTAGAGCAACATCATTGCCCCATTTGGAAGCAAACTTGTCTCTTTCTGTCAACATTTACAAGGACTTGGGCAATATGAATGCAGGTGCAGCTGTGAAGCACTTGATCCATATATTCAGCACCAGTGCAAGACCCGAGGTCCCAGCTCAGCCCTCAAAGCTTGCTGTGCTCTGCCTAGAACCATTATATCCAAACTAACCGGATCAAACCTCAGTGTTAGAGCTCTAATACCACTTCCTTCTCCAAGGCATGAAACTGAGCAGAAAAGAGCAAGCAAGAGGCTGACTCCAAGGTTCTGAACCTGTGATGACGTTTCTTGTGGTCTTCAGCACTCATTAAATGATGCTTAGAGAATCACATGCTCAGCAAGCTGGGAGGAAAGGCTTTTCCTCACTTAGAAAAAAGAAGTGCTTGCAAATATTCAGTGGTACTGACAGAGTTTGAAAAATGTGTTGGTATGTAGGCTGGAAAAAAATAGGAGACTTGTAAATGAGAGAAATTGTAGTGTTTTAATTTGATTACAGAAAATGATTGGGACCTGGCTCTGGAATGTCTTTGAGCATGATAAACAGTGGCATTGCTGTTTGTCTGTGTTAGGATCTCATCTTACCTCATAGAACAGCAGAAATGCAGTTGTCTCAGAGGAGGTTGATGGGATGTCCTTAGATCATAAAATTAAAACCAAATAGAAAATACAGTGCATTGATCTAAACTTCAGGTTTCTGCCAGGTAGTTACTAGTCAATACCTCATGGCTGAAGTAGAAACTGTTTTGAATTTTAAATTAACTTTTAGGCCAAACTTGAGCATTACACACAGTGTGCGGATATATTTGAGGAGGCATTATTAACCGTCATAATGACTAACTTAGGAGGTAAATAACAGTTTTTCATGAATACCTGGGAAGTCTCATGTCAAGTGACAAAGACTATACCTCTGTCTAGAAAAGACTCTAATTCTCAGTCTTAACTAATTGCTCAGATGGTGTTCATGAGAGCTGGAGGAAGCTGAGGAACCCTTTCACCAGTGGGTCTGGCAAACAGAGTTCACTCTGTTAACTGTAATGTGTTTTTCTCTCTCTTTTGACAGGCATTTTCCTACATACTGAGAGCAGCCCAGTGAATAACCTGTTCACTGAGATGAGGAAAAAGAACCTTTCCAGTGGGGCTTTCAGAGATTCTGCTGTCAGGAGATTCTGCTGTCAGAGGCTTCTCTGCTTTCATGCGGGCTTGAAGTTGCTATTGACTTCAGGAAAGGTAAGACTTCAGATTTGTCACTTTGTTTTTCTCATGAGAACAAATGGGATGCATCCTTCTGTTTGCCACAGAGCACTGCTGGGATTGGCAGCAGCAAGGCAAGGTAAGAAATCAGCACAAGCGGTGAAATGGTTCTTGATACAAGATGTGAATGCTTCATGCACTTTGTGACAAGTTGTGGCCAGGCTGACTTTCCCCTTGTGTGGACAGATAAGCTGACAGGACATGTCCTGATATTGAAGTACATTCACTTTCAGCCTACTGGGAGAGAGTCTGCAAACTTTAGAGGACACACGCTGTATGTTGGTGGGCAGGTCTATTAAGCTGTTGTACTTGGGTGCTGTGCTCAAACCACGGTAATTAGATCTCTTGTGTTCATGTGCAGCAGTGGGTATCAGCACGGAACCCAGGGTGGCAGGGTCTCAAGGTCTCCAGAAGCCCTGTGTGTAACGGAGGACGAGAGAGAGGTTTCAAAACGCGTTGACCTGAAGTGCTGGACTTAACTGCCACACTCACAATATTTCTCCTATTAAAGAAGTATAAGGAATATCACTAATTCAGCAGTAAAATTAATTAGCATAGACTGTAAATGTTTATTTGGTTTTTAATAGCAGTAAATGCATTATAAATGACTCCCGTGTTCAGCTATTGTAAAATCCCGCTGCTAGGGTAATTAGTAATGTAGCTTTTTCTTACAATAGCTGTTGGCATTGCAAAGGCAAAAACATGGATTTGGTGTTAATTGTGGAATAATTGACTATGTAAAGTGTAATAAACCTGCTAAATTTTTAACTAGGACTTACTGTCTGCAGAAGATTAAAACTATTACATGTATATTGGTGGTCATTGAACTAGTTTATGTACTCATTATCTACTTTTGGAAACCTGCTTTTGTAGGCATCTCAAATCTGAAATTGTATGTGTTTTGGACGTATGGATTGACTACATCTAAGGTCCAAGTACATGATGGTAATCCTTGGCTTTTGAAATAAGTGTAGAAAACAGTACTTTAAGTTTTATCTACTCAATTGCATGCAGCTTCACAGATGCTTATGAAAAATTGGTAGCAAAATTTAATTAAATTCTGAGAAAATTACAGACTTATTATGAAATTTTAGGTGGCAAGTAGTGTTTTTATAGGATTGTAAATGTACCTAGTAGTGTCCCAAAGTGAGTATTTCTCAACATTCAAACTAAAATAATGAAATTTGGTTTAATTTGCCCCATCACTTTATGCAGTTCTGTGTGGCCATTCTTAGTTCAGGTTAAGTGTGTCCTGATAAGCAAAATCTCTTGTTAGTTACATTATATTTTATGAGTCACTTCCATAGAAATGGAACAAGTTTGTACTGAAATAGCACCACATGTGAATGAAGAGCTGCTTCATGCAAGGGACATGTACTGAGCTGATGCCCCTTTACCTCAAGAAGCATTCAGGATTTAGATGGATATTTAATAAAGGGGGAATTAGCAAGGTACGACTTCTGCTGTGAGGTGATTGCCTTAGAGAAGTCCATTTTAGAGAAATGAGAGCAAGTTTGGATTTCTGGAGTGGGAATCCTCAGTAGGTGTGGAGGACAAAGTAGTTTAGAAATGATAAAAATAAAAGCAATCTGCAGAGGGCTGAGGTGGGGTGCAGTGGATGTTATGGACAGCCAAAAAAGTTATATCTACCTAGCTCAGCTTACACTTGAAAACAGAGACACCGCCATCTCACATGGTCTTTTGTCTTCAGTTTTATGTAAGTTTTGCCCTTGGGTATTACAAGAGCAAAATCTCCACTTTTAATATCTTAATCAATGCTGTCTTGTTTTCTTCACCTCTGGTCTTTTCATGGGCTTCTCAGGCTTGACTGCTGGTCAAACTTTATTGAGCCACTTAAATTGATTAAGGGTTTTTCCAATTTTGCAAGATCATCTCTAATGCAATGAATCCAGCAACCTAACCATGTTTTCAGTGTTATTTCTGTCTCAAGAAAAGACGATTGGAAGACTGTCCAGCTGTTGATATGCTAGAGCCTATCATGGCAGTATTTCCATGAAGGAGCAAATAAGACATGAAAAGCAGTGTGGTTTTTTGAGAGCCAGAGGAGCACCTTACAGACATATCCAGATACACTGCTAGAGACATTGAAATGTCACCATAAAGGCTAAATGTGATTTGCTTGCACAGCAAGAGCTCAGCTTCTGGGAAGATTTATCTTTGGTATGAAAATCAGAGCATTTACTACGTATTTTTGAGGATATTCTCTGCATAAAGCATGCATTTCCTGAGGATTGCTGAGTAGACGTTATTGTTTTTAATAAGTGCGTTTCTAGTTTAATTCTAAAGTTTCAGATTTATAGATTTAAAATGTTGAATTATTTATCATACAGATTGGAAATACTTGGTTTTAAATAATAGCACAACGTCATTACATGGTGTATTATTACCTGCATTTAAGCTTAGAAAAGCAGATATTTGGCACAGGTGGGAAGAATAATCATGAGCCTATTGTTATGAAAATGCCATAATATATTTTCAGAGGGGATTTCCCATTCCTGTGTAGGTGTGGTTGTACTTTTCCAAGTTTGATAAAGATGGCAATGAGAGCTGAAATATTTGTAGTGCTCTTACAAAGGGGAATATATTAGGAAAACTTTGTGAGTGCAAGTGCCTAATTCTTTTCCAGGAAACCTTCTAGTACAAAGGCTCGTTAACCCATGAAACCACTCATGGATTTACTTCCTTTGAAAAAAGGTGGCACTACTTCTGGTCTCCCCAAGTTTCTGTCCACTTCTGCAGGGTTTCTCGCTTGCTTGTGGCTGATGGCCGTGAATTCTCCCTTTCCCTATGCAGACAGCACTGGAGGGGTGTTTGTTACCGAGCCCCTTTTGGCTCGCAAACCACACTCGGAGCCTTGGTGCAGCCTGGCTGGAGAGTCATTCTTTGGCTAAGGTTGAAGATTGGTACTGCTGTGAGTTAAAATGAAGGAATAACCTCCTGGACAGTGCAGTCTGCAATTTCCAGAGTATCTGTGAACTGGAGACTTGCACCTATGCAAGGTTTCAGTTTGTGTTTTATTTCTGTGTTTTCATTTTAGATGAATAAAGCTTCAGAAACAGAGCTCAGAATTAGCAATGCCCTGCTGAGCGGGTGATGGTTGAACCCCCTGGACAGCAAATGAGAGGGAAAGTACTTTCTGTCTTCAGTAGTAAAAAGTTTTATCTCCCCTTTGAAAACTCTATAGACACATCCATCAAGCAGCCTAACAGGGAAATTAAATTGGGTTACAGCGCTGCAAGAAGTCCAGATTATGTTCCTGCTGAGCAGTAACAAATTGTGGTGAACTTTATAAAAAGTTTCTTTCTGTTTTTCAGAAAATAATGTGTTATAGAGCTACGCAGTGGTCACAAGGGACACTGCGGAAACTTCTTGAAAAGCTTGGTCCTCCTTAAGAAGGAAATGAAATGAAATGATAGCTGTGACTTTCCTTCCCTGCAGAACTGCTTGTGTTTGCTGCTCCTTTAGACACACACCAAACCAGCACAAGGTACGGTGTGCTTTATTTATTGCAAAAAGAGAAAATGTAAATGATTTTCCTGATCACAAGGTAATGGACTCGTGCCATGGTTGTGGTGGGTCACCATTGACCTCCACTGAACACAGTAAGAGATGCAGCTCTTGTGCTGCAGGTTGCAATGGAACCCTAATTTTCCCTCTATGAACTTTACCCCAGTAATCAAAGAATATTTTAATATTCTCACCTCATGTGTGCATTCAACTATACCAGCATTTCAGTGACCTTTCTTAAATGTTATTGATCAAGAGAGGAGCTCTTGCACACAGCTAGGACCCCAGCGCTTTTGACTCACTGATGTTCAGGTCTAGAACTGTGGCCCATCTTTGATTTTCTCTCTTATCATTCCATCCCTACTCTGAACATTCTTCAACTTGAAACAACTTCAGACCCATCTCTAATGTCAATGAGTAGCTAGGAATGCTTGCGAGCAGGTCTGGAGCTGTTTTCAGGCTGTGTGAACTTCAGCCAACCATTCCATTACCAAGAGTGTTGGGTTTTTAACAAAACATGAAACAGGGAAATGTTGCTGGTGTCAGGTTTGTTTGCACCCTTCTGAAAACCTCTGCACTCATATGAAAAGTCAACATCATTCATATATTTGCTGGTGTCTAGATATGTGTGATTAAGTAAAACCTTTAGTAGGTGAGATCCCGTGTGTTTTAAGAGAAGAGAATTAATTCCTTCTGTTAATTCTTAGTTGTCTTTTCAAGAAAAGTTTTGTTTATCTCGACAACCTAGACTGTTTGTGAATAACACCCCTTTCTTAGACTCAAAAATGGAGTGAAATTCCCTTCCATTTGGATATCTCTCGTCCAGCATGAGCACTAAAAGCCATTGGTTTCCCACTATCCTGTTTACATGGAAGTTAAGCTACCTTTAAAAAATAGATACAGTGGGTGCAACTGGGAGATAAAGGAGAAGGTTTATTAGAGAAGGAAGGCTAACGCTGGTTAATGAAGTGTGGTGCTCGGATCTGTTTTAAAAGCCTCGTTCTTTCTCAGTGAGCAATAGAAGGAAAATGTTTCTCTTAGGGGCCTCTGCTTTACACGTTGCGTGCTCATCTTGAGGGACTCAAACCTAAATAAACTTTAACTCACAACCGAGGTGAGCATGAGGAATCTCATCCGTTTTCTGGAGCAGCTCAGGGGTTGGTTATTTAACAAGCTGGTGGCCTGATTTTGCCACTGACACACTTTGACAAAAATCCCCTCAGAAGCATTTAAAGTTGTAAAAAGGAAGAAAATTGGAAAAAAGGATGCAAGTCTAGGTGCAAAGCCACAGAGGTCTGCCGATCCTAGTTGTTCTCAGTGTTTTGTAACTACATTTAACGTTGCAGAGCTAGAATGATCTCAGAGAGCAGAAGGTAGTGTTCTGATGTAATCAAACCAAGTGAGGTCTTTGTACTAGTTGTTGGTTGCTTGAGTTGTTACAGGGTTAGGGTTAGGGCTAGTGTGGGGGAGAGGGAAATGATAGCTATGGACAGACCCAGAAGAGTGCTGACAAAAATCCAAACAGCCTACAGCAAAACTTAAGCTGAGCACAGGCCATGGGCCGGCTCGTGAAAGGTGAATGTGTTTTATCCTTAGATGTCAAGATTAGTGAGTGGCTGAATTTGGGAACTGCCTCTTGTTCTCCTGACGGAAGCATCTGGGAGCTGGGGTGGGAGGCAGATGCAGGTGCTGCAATAGTGTCCCTGCTATTAGCACTTCCCAGTGGAGGGTTAAGTGCCAAACTCAACTGAGAGCCAGGGCAAAAGCTGACGCTTTGCTGATGGATGTATATATGTATTTATTGGGTTTATTATTTTTTTTTTTAAAACACCTCTAATTTGTTGTAGAGTTTGGGAGGGTGTCAAGCCGCGTAACAGTGCAGAGCCACCTCTTTTAGTGAAAGCTCTTCCAGCAGTTCTGCTCTGTATGTAGTCTTCAGCAGATGTGATTTTTTTTTTTTTTCCCTTCCACTGAGTAAGGGATTCTCTGTGATATCTACATTTGTAATTTCATTGTGTTTGACCTGTTAACTAATGCACACAGCAAATCTTCAATTTTCAATACTTGGTGGCTAGAGATGAAAATGAGTCTCGTAGAGTAACTGAAAAATGAGCTTTAAATTCTAATTAAAAATCATCTTATCAAAAGTACATTTCACATTGTGTAGTTATGGGCCTGATATTTTCTCAATTGGTCACCCTAGATTAATTTATAGTACGTTGTGATTGGGAGGGAGCGTGGCTTTTATGAACAATTTATTTTGCACAGTAGGGTGACTTAAATTAGTGTGACTGGCATTCTCCTAATACGCTTAAAAAACTTTTCAACAATTGATCTAAAACTCGAGCGTTTTCATTCTGATGGGATCAGGACACAGGGAAGAAGTTGGACATGCTAGATATGGAAGCATATTCACGTAGCTGCTTCTCCTAAAACCTGATCTGTCTAAGATTGAGTGTAAACTTAGAATATGAACGTTGCTGAGCCAAATGGAAAAATTCTGGCCAGGAAGAAACCGTCACACCTTACAGGAATAAAACCGAGTCCAGGGCTTTACTCCATGCGTGTATTTACAAAATGCAAGTGCTTAAATGTTTGAGGTAAATATAAGTGAAAGAGATTAGGAGAAAAATATTGCCCTGGTTGACATTCTTCTAGCTGAAGAATCTTGCATATATTAAACCCCAATAATTCTGAAGACACTTTCCCTGGACTTAGAACCTAAAACTAAACTCTTAAGATTTTCCCTGGACTAAACTCTAAAAATGTTTTTTTCCTTGGCAATGTTGCTATGAATCTGCAGCACATAGTATGCTGTTCGCTTGAGCAGGGAGTCTCTTGTATGGAACACCATTGCCACCCCCAATCCCAGTCACTAATTTGACTTCCTTAATGCATTTCATATTAAAAATTGTGCTTATAGATCTCCAGGCACCTGTCCGTTGTATCTGGCCAGTAGAGTAGTGCTAGCATTAGGAAAGAAAAATTGGAAATTAGTAGCCAGTGATCAAAACATCAATCTAACCATTGAGATGATAATCTTTTTAACCAGTCGTGTCCTTCCTGCTGTCGAGTGTGCACCACTGCTGGGAGCCAGCTCATCCCCGAGGCGGCAAACGGCGAGGCTGTGATTAGGAGCTGCAGAACACGCTGCCTGGGAGGATTTCACACTTGTGTAACTGAACGCGTCCTGAGCTCCAACAATCTGAACTACCCCCCAGTTGTACAGCAGTACTTCCAGTGTAGTGTTCTTTAAAGATACTGTCATGAGGTAATGAGCACAGATTATGAGTGGAAATGCCCACGTGCATCCTGTGAAAACCACTGTGTGCTCACCGGCATAGTCAGGCTCAGGTGAAGTGGTTGGATTTCATATTTATCTGGTTGAGAGGTGAAAGGGTCTATCTTCTGGTCTGATGGTGAATTGCTGAAGTTGTGAATCTATTTTAGACAGTTATTAGACCTGTTCAGCAGCATTCCTTTAAGAGCTTGCATCCTAAGGCTTCAAGGTATGGGATTTCAGAACTCCACAGCATACAGGAACTACTCCATTAGTATCTGGGTGTACTTGTTTTGCCGTAGAGAAGTCATTAGAGCTTTTAAATTTAGGAACAGATCATCACTGTGAAGAAACAATTTATTCTCTAGACACACAGAAAATACAGTTGTGTGAGGAATGTTGTTGTAGCTGAAACATTTTCTGGTGACAATGTGCGTTCCCCTGCAGAAGCAATACTTGAGTCTTGCACCTGACTTACCAGGTTATAAACACTTTTGCATTGACTATCTTGATATCGATACAACAGCACTGCAGAAAGGGACAGTCTTTTCCCCGTAATCCTTACCTTGCCTGTTTCTCCCATAAAAAACCCCTGCCGTCTCTCTGGAAGATATATGGATTGAAGAGGAGGTTGTGCTAGCAAAGCTCTGTGAGCGGACTGAGCGTGTGTATGTCCTTTGGTACCCCCACGCTATGTTGTGGGGCTGCTCAGTCAACTGAGAATGGAGGTCTGGAGTTCAGTTGGTATTTAGCACAAATGATGTCATTGTACCTACAGGGTAAGCTTCCCGAGCGGGGCTCGAGCTGATGCTCACCATGTATTGAAGTGTAGGTTGTTATGCCATGTGTTAAGCTTGTGCATGGTTATTAGTGTCACTAATGATGTATTTTTGCATGATATTGTGTTTTGGTTTAAAGTATTTAGCAAATGTTAAGGTGATGAGTTTCCTGAAGATCTGGAGATGGGTACATGAACGCAGCTTTTGTGACGTTCTCTAGTGAAATTCTCACCTGCAAATTCTCAATTTGTTCCAAATGCTAGCGAATAACTCTTCTTGGTGTGTCTGGATTAGGTGTTGGGGAGTACAGGACATATTCTATAGTTCCTATAAAGAGCACAGACTCTGGGCTGCTGGGTGAGGCATGCAAACTGACCATGCCGACACTTGAAGTCCTGCCCTGTTTTCATCTGGTCCTAGAGCCGCTCCTTTTCGTAGCACGTGCGTTTTCACAGGAAAATTCACGTTATATGTGTGCACGATCTGGGGCTTGAGGGGTGGGGTTGGCTTCTTTCAGCTCCAGAGCCTGACCCAGGAGCTGTATCTGCAGCACACCATGGGGACACCAGGTAGCCAAACGGTGACCTCTCTATCAGGCATCTCTCTATCTGGTGCTTGCTGCATGACCTATTTCACAACAGATAAAGCAGCTTCACTGGCCAATAAAGAAAAAACAATCCAACCTTTTCACTGTTTTACAAAAAAGCCTCGCGATGCATATACAATTTGACACCTAATGAAGCAATGCTGAATCATGTGAGTACGCTGTGGTCTGTGATGGATCAGAACTGGAATGCTGACAGCTCTGAGGCATCTTTTAAAAGTTGGTAGCAGTTCAAATCTCATCAGCTTCCAAAATTTCATCTGTTTCTTTGGGAGGGTGGGATATATGTCTCTGGACACGATGCCAAGCTTGAATCTTTAAGAAGACTTGGATGAAAATTCCTCTCTTCTCTGACCCTATCCCTTCTCACCCATTGTGGTATTACACAAATTGAATTTCAGGGCTCATGAGCTAGAGTTTCTGCAAAGGTCGGCAGAAGTGTCTTTCTATCTGATTACCCTTGAGGTCAGAGGCATGTAATATATTCAGGGGTGTTTCCAATCGAACGAAGCTCAGAATATGCGAGGGTTGTAGACAGCAGCTGGCCCCAGCAGAGACTAACAGATTTGCTGAGAACCTGCAAAGATCTTGGCAGGATGTCAGCAAAGATACTGCAGGGTTGCTAGATGCCAGGAAAATGAGATCTTTGGTTTGCGGCAAGGAAAATGGTATTTAGGGAGGATGGGATGTAATAAATTACAGTAATAGCACCGCAAACAAGTCTCATCCGAAAGTATTAGAGACCATGACTATAGTGGGAATGTTGTGTTCCTATTTTCATGGATGAGGAAGCTGAAGTAGAAACAGATGAAAAAAAGGCATGCTTGCTTATAGTGGCTGAGTATTATCCGAGGCAGGAAAAGAACTAACTTGGTTCTGTGTAGGAATTGTTTTTTAAAAGAAATGACGGATGAAGAGAACAAAAGCAATGATGGAGAAAGGGCCTAGCTGGCTTAAAACAATAGGGAAGAGAAGAATGGAGGCTGGGTGGATAAAGTAGAGATGTTTGTGGAGAACAAAGTCATAGAAGAGTTTGTGAGGGCCTTACTGTCTTTCTAGGGTGGTGAGAAACAATGTCTATGGCATGAGGAGCTTCTCGGGTACAGTATCCAGCTGTAAATTGAAGTTTACCTAGGCCATGCAGTGGCTGGTGATTTACTCTGGCAAAATACGCAGGATTTCTCCAAAAGCTTCAGGTGATCGGAATGCTTCAACCATTCCTGACCCTGAGGTGTTTTCAGAAGACTGGGGTGTTTGTTGCACTCTCAGGAGAGCTGTAGTGAAAAAGGTGCTCCCCAAAGAGCCTGTCCAGAATTAGTAGTTACCAAGGCAAAAGTTGTGTCATTTAAAGAGACGGCTTCATGAGGAGAAGAAAGGAGACAGATTCTCATCTAATCGTCATGTTGAATGTGACACAGAGTAGCAGCCCTAAAATCAAATTTATTTAAATTATTTCAGGGAGTCTTCCTCTTCATTTACCTGGTAGAGCAATCCCAATTACTTATCGCTGTTCCTAGAAGTCCATTTGATGATATTCCTCCGTGATGACTGTATCAGGTTGAAGTCTATGGGTTATTGACAGCTCAGCGCTAACTGCTTGGCTTTGGGTTTCTGGCAGAGGGGGAAAGCAGCTGTTCCTTGGGATGGGAAGAAAACGAAATGCCAGCTTATGAAATCTTTCTGACTTTTGCAGAACTGAGAAAGGCCATTAGCAACCCCTGGAATTCCTCAGCTTCTGGCATCCCTGTGTTCTGAGAGAAATAATGTGGCATACAGGATACCACTGATAACATTACACAGGGGCTACTGATGGAGAAGCCAAATGCAGGGGGATCCAAAATACAGAATATTAGTAAAATACATGGATGACAATCAGTTTCTTACTGATATATGGGGCTATTTCCACACAGGAGACAATGTGGGCTAGTTCTAGATCTATTGAATCAGCCAAATCCCCACTTCCTTCCATGCTATCAACTTGCTCAGAAAATAATGGCATTAAATAGCGGTTTAAACCTCTCTGGTTTTGTGATATGCAAGCCTGTATAGAATCTTTGAACTGTTTGTGCTTTGTTCCTTTCTCCCTCAGCTCAATTTCCCCAAATGACACTTGGTTGCCACATCACCTTTAGCAAAGGTATTAAACCAGTAATAGAGCAGAGGACATGGGAGTGGGGTGAAGCGTGAGAGTCACGGACACACAGAGGTGTTTCTGGCTGCAGTCTCCATGCAGGCTGTCTGATGTAGAAAAGAGAAGGCCCTGGAAGTCTCTGAACCCTTGGGCATAAGCTTCTTTTTTTCAAGATTCCATTAAAATAGGGAGCCAGTGGTACAGACTGGTCAATGCGGCTTCAAAAGCCGTGGGGAGCTTTCGGCAGCAGCTGCTGTGTGTCAGAGCTCTATAAATTGACTTTCTGCCATGGGAGGCCTTAAGCTAGTTCCGCAGGAGAGTTACTGGGGAAAGATCCTCGCTCACTGTCCTACCAGCAGAGCAAATCCATCCAGGGCTGAGCCCAGTGCTGAGGAGGGGTTTGAGCTGGTATATTCCTTGTGTCAGCCAACAGGATCTTAACTAATAATACTGGTGTGGGTGGAGACCTCTGTTCTGGCGAGGGAGAGCAGGCGCTCTCCTTCGAGTAGTATATGCACATGTCCTTCATGGTCTTTGTTTCTAAAACCTCCCAGATGAGAGCACACTTCTTTCATCACGTCTCAGATAACAAGAGCTTTGCTCCTCCCCCCTGCCCCTTTCTTTGTCTTTCAGGCAGCTATGTGCTACCCCCTCTGTTGAGGGTGGATGCCTGCTCTCTTTCCAATGTTCTATTCCCTTTACAATCCACCTTATCTACCAGTTTTGGAACTGTCCTTCTCCAAGAGGATTTAATTTCCTTTGAAAATTGCATTTTCACTGAATCAATAACCTGACAGGAATCTCTGGCAAAGGACTGGGGATTGGTGTGGTAGGTGTCTCAAGATTTAGTAGCCTCTATCATCATCTTTGTTGGAACTCATTGTTTAGTTAAAGTTTAACTCCTGAGCTGCTGAAGTCAAGCCTCTTGCATTTGCTTTCTGTCCATGACGACTTGGCCTGTCTTCCACCAAGACAGGTGTATAAAGATCTCTGAAATCAGTGAGCTTCTTCTCTACCTCTCTCCTGTATTGCTAAATTTTTCCTCTACTCATTCAGCATATTAGATACCTCAGCCCTTCAAATCTAAGCTCAGCACCACGTTTGAACTACTTTAGGTTAAAAACGGAGCCTGAATATACTGTTTCATACTGACAAGAGCCATTCTTTGGCATATCTGTGGTTTTCAAACACAGTCATGGATTCTGAAATGAGGAGAAAAAACCCACAATGAGGTATTTTGAAAGTTTATCCTGGCCTGTCTCCATCCTTGATGCCTTTACTGTGCAGGATAATACTATGTTTGGAGTGAAATGGGAAATCCGAAAGAAAGCTGAGTGTTCACAATTCTAGAGATGTTTGGAGCTATGTGGAAGTTGGTGAAGTGCCGGAAATGTTAACTTGATTTAGAAAAACGTAATCTGACTTCTCCCGAGTGTTTTAGGTTCAGAGTGTTTCAGTATTGTAAATTCTGGAGGTTGCACTTAAACATAGTTCAGATATCTGCGCTGTAAGGATTTCTGACCTTGGTGGCTTCTCATGTTGAGAGAGTGAGGCATAAATAATAGTGGGGGGAAGGAAACCGAGAGTTGTAGTAATTTTTAAACCATGCTTGTTAGAATTGGGATCCAATTTGAGCACCCCCAGCTCTAGCTGCTTGTTGGAACCTCCTCTAGAGCACTCAGCTACTTTGCCACTGTTAGAGTTGAAAGTCCAGTTTCAGATACACACGGTCATAGCTCCTGGGTAAGAACCTTACAGATTGTTGCCATGTCTGTCTCATGATGTTTTGCCACGTGTGGGCCATGAGCACTATTAGAGAAGCACCAGGTTCCAGCCTGCAAAGGCAACTCACGTGTTTGTACATGGGGTTTGCTCTTCTGCCTTCTCCCACTTAAGATAGCGGGTTCAAACAGAGTCTGTGTTGCTTGTCAGCTCATCAGCCAGTGGGACTGTCAGAACAATACTGCTAAGGGAAGAATGCATGTGATTCCCACCCTTCTTGAATTGGTTTGATACCAGAGAGGGGCAGAAGATTGGGACAGCTTAATTATAAAACTCCTGTGATGTGTTGCGGCAAATTTTTCTGTGAGGAGACTTCATGGTCTGTCTGTGTGTGCGTATCTTGGAGGGATACCGTTGGGGAAGGGCTGAGAATCCATCAGGCATACCAGCGAAGGCTCACACGCAGGCCCTCAGGAGTCCCCAGTGCCCTTCCTCCGTGCAATTACCTGATGCACGTGTTGGAATGGTCTGTGCAAGTGTGACTGCCGAACGCCCTCCTGCAAAGTGTACGGAGAGGATTGAGAAAGCACTGCTGAATTTTTGGCTTATATAGGCACATTCTGTGGCCTGACAGGATTACTCCCGCTGGAGTAATAACTATAAGTTTTGCTTATTTAGGGCCTGTTCCTACTCCCTTTGAAGCCAATGGCATAATTCCCAGTAATGTTTAGTGGTGCAGGGTCAAGGTCTTTAAGGATGATAGAATTTGATGTTGGAGGCCTCAGTCAGTGTTTGCAGGGATTTCCCCAGTTATTTCAGTGAGCAGGTTGCCATTATTTCATGAAAATAATTGTTTTTAAAACAACTTGGGTAGAAATAGTGCTAGTGTTAAACTTCAAAAAGAATTAAGTAAATCAAGAGGCTCTTTATCCCGGCTGACACCACGTGCTTTTTATAGTAGTAAAACTTTTACATCCCAGAAGTCTGGAACAGCCCCATCCAAAAGCAATGAACTTCTTAAATTGAAAAGGACATTTTGTGTTGCTGCCACATCTCTTGTGACTTCTGAAGACGTTTCACTTCTACTGTTGCAAGAACAGCCATTCTCGTGGTATGTCAGCCTTCATGCTTCGGTCTCAGCTGGTCTGACCCTAGAGCATCTGCAGGGAAAGGAAGATGACGAAGAGAAATGTTGCAGCTGCTTTAGAAAAATGCTGACTCTTGCTAATCTCAAAGGCCAGTATCACTTGGAGCCGTTGCAGGTATATAAATAAAAAATCCCCTCCTCTTTCAATACGCTCCCTGCACCCAGGAGTTCCCTGTAGTTCTGAAATTGCCTTCACCTACGTCTCTTTTATGATGCTGGAAGTTTGCCAAAGCCTGGTTATTTTTACACTTAGACTTTGGTACTTTGGGCTTGCTAAGCTAGAATTTTTAAAGGGATAAAGTGAAAGTACAGCAGGCTGAGGAGGAGCACAGAGAGCTACTAAAGGGCATTTGTTGGTGTTTTCTCTTTCTTTGGTTCAACAAATCCATTGACCTGGAGGGCATGCAGTACAGCCCATCTGTTTTCCCATGGTTTTAAAAGGAAAACAGAAGGAAGTGAAATTTATTGAGTGTGTATTAATATTCTATTTGGATACTGCTGATCTACTGGGTTGCTTTCACTGAAGGGCAGAAAACAATTTTCCCACCTTGTTTTCTTCTGGTCACACACAGCTACAATGGACCTAAGTCTACAGCAGTTTTATCACCTGGCGTATCTGCCAGTCCTTTCACAGGACCAGTGGCCCAGATGTCTTTCCCCTTTCAGGGGCAGCAATAATGCTTCAGATTTTCCTATACCTTAAATACATATCCTGGAGTCCCAGCTTTTGGTGTATGGACACCTTATGTAGGGTGGCACCAGATTTCACTTGAGATCTGAAAAACACTGAGCTGTGGAAGCTAATCAGTGCAACACATGTTTCCTCTCTCTCTCATTACTGCTCTGAAGAGTCCTCCAGGCCTAGGACTCCCTTCAAGACATCTAGCATATTAAAGAAAACACAGCAATATGAAACCAGCATGGTTTTAGGTGTTGTTAGTGGAAATGGAGATTCTGAGTATTTGTGCTACACTATGTACCTGTGTTTAAGATACTTCCTAGTCTAATCCATGTGTTTGATCTCTCATGCAATGATAAATTTTACAGCTGTTTGACTGATTGTCTGGTCTACTATAGAAGATGGGCATCAACTTTAACAGGGGACCCTGCACCAATTCAGCAAGACCAAGTTATACTAGACTAAGTCTTTTTTTATACGGCACTTGTTCTAGTCTAGTTCAATAGCCTTTTGGTCATGGTGGATACCCAGGCAGCTCTGGGTAATCTGAATGCTTAGCTATGGGGAGCTGTGAACCAGCTAGAGAGGTTGATATGTTGCTGGGTTGTCCTGGGACCGAACTGCACGTCCAACCCACCATCCCATTATCAGACTGTGATGGGTCCTCTGGGACATCCGCAGACCACTCCCGCAGCTTCTCATTCTTTTATCTCTGAGGTAGTGCTGTCTGTGTGTGGCTTTCAGCCGTGGGCTTCACAGAGTTAGGAAGACTGGTTGCTTTTGGACTCTGCCAAGAAAAAGATTAATTTCATTTTCGTGTGTCTATTTGATCCCAAGTATGAAAGTGTGTTAATAGTGCAAGTGTGTCTGTCTGTAATGAGCGTGTGGTTGTGTTTGAGTCTGGAGCAGAATGCCAAATAAGAAGTGGAACAAACCAAACATCGAGATTATTACAAGAGTGACTACAGAAAGATGAAGAAAGTATAGTTATAAAAGGAAGTTCTTTGTCCCCCTGCACTCCTCAGGGTATGTTTTTGATTGCTCACTACAATTTATATCACTTCAAATGAAATATATGATACAACCCCCCCAGGGGCCAGGAAAATTAGCAGAGGCACTTAAACTGTACAAGAGCATTGCTTAACTGCTCTAGTTGAATTATATTATAAATGAGCTATCACAGAAGCCTCTGGGGAGCTTCTGGTTGAAGATTTCAATGCAAGGGAAAGCAGCTTTTCTTGGTTTTTTGGTTGTGGTTTTAAAAAAAATCATTTTCGTATTTGCACCAGAGGAGAGAGGAAGCAAAAGAGACTGAAGTCACCACATCAGTCACAGAACTCAGCTCCAAACACAGTAATATCTTTATGTGCATCAGTGATAAGCATCGAACTGTGGAGTAGTACTGAAAAGTTCTCAGTGCTCGTTGGAACTGATGGGGCTGATCTCTGTGTGTTTTTGTTTGCTTCCTTTTTGCCTCCTTCTATCTGTAAAATGCGCCTCATGAATGTTAATTCTGATTTAGCAAGGCTTTGTGCTCTCGCTTTGCACGGGGAGGAGTCTCTGTCAAGGGAAAGAAATGACAAATCAAACCCAACTGGAGACATAAGGTGTCCCTCATTTTTGAGGCAGGAGTTCCCAACTACTAGCTGGGAATCCAAGAATAAGAATTCAGAGAAGGAGCTGAGGACTGTTGGGCTTGTAGCTCTCATTTAGAAAGTACATATATTTGTCTTCTCTGTGTGTAAATAGATCTTCTAATAACAAAATACAGATGCAGGTACTTTCCAGTGACATGAAAATCCATCTACTAGAGTTCCTGCTTTTCCGAAGATAGATGGATTTGCATCTTTCAGGATTTCCAGAATAATATTTTGTCAAGTTTTGTGAGTGATGTGTGTGACTCTTACAGACTCATATATTACAAAGCGGGTCACAAGTTTTAAGCTGTCAAGAAAATAACTGAATCTTAAACTATGCAAACTGGATTTAAAAGTCTATTGTTGTGTTTTGTGCTAGAATTGATGCTGTGTTCTAGTTTTCCCCCAGTGTTTATTAACAGATGTATGTCAGGAAAGTGGAAACCATTGCAACTGAAGAAAGAAAATGGTCCGCATATGAAAGCAGAGTACCCTGTTGCAGTGGTTCTCCAGACGTGCCCAGACACTGCACAAGTCAAGTGAAGAGGCATCAGAACGCTTAGTCTCTGCTCATTTGGAGACTATTTATATTCATAAACAGACTCTTGATTATAGAAGTCTGCTGGAAAAAGAGTTTGCTCTTTCCCTTCTGATTTCTGTGTCTGAGGCTGCCGAACACCCCTGGAGAGCGTAAATTTAGTCATCTAACACTGTCTGAGGTTTTTCCCCAAGTGTTGTGTGTTTTTTTTTTTCTTATTAGCATCAGTTTTACTAAGCAATGCAGTTCACAAGACCGCATCAGTGTGTTCTCCTGGCTCTTGGTGTTAGCAGAAGAAAATGAGCAGGCCTCGGCATTTGGTTCCCTTTTGTACGTTGCTGGTGCAAATCAGCTGCAGACAGGATTGAGAAACCTCTATGGTGACATTGCTTCAGAGGCTCCTTATGCGAGCAGAATTCAGAAGTTTAATTGGTTATGCAACCTATTACTGAGGCACTTCGTGTTGAGTGGCACTAAGAAATTACACTGTAACTGCCACACAACTGTTGTAATTTTTCATGCAGCTATGTTACCTGATAACATGATAACGCTGATGCTAATACTAGCATCCTGTTGGGTTAGGCAGCTAAAGAGGGGATTACAATGGAGAAGTGCTAATAGTGTGTTGTTAGGGAACCGGATGCCAAGAAGCCATTAGAAATGAGAGCATGAGAGTGAAATGGAAATGGTAGTGGGGAAGTGGGAAAAGATTTAAGGCAAGCTACAGGCAGAGAGTGTTGTGCTGTTTTTAGTGTCTTTAAATCCTCGCTAAAGGGTACAGACTAAGAGGTCAAAAAATCACGATGATGTGAAAAGAAGTGGGAAGTGATGGGATTGAGAGCAGTCACCTCATTTATTGGCTGCAAGGTGTCTTCACATAATGTGTCCGCTAGGCTTGTGGAATATTTGTTGGTGTACTCTGATATATAATTTTCTGAAAAGAGTAAATTGATATTCTAAAAAATGCCAGAGGGTCTCCTGAGTAACTTGAAAAGAAGAGAAGGGCTCCAGATGGTGGTGCGGCAGGGATGAGATAGCAGTCTCTATTGCGATTCTGTAGTATCTGAGGAAGGTCAAGAAACGGTGGAGTTTCACACGGCTGAGAGGCCTCTGTACCCAGAGCACTGTGACCTAGCTTTGGTAATCAAACCTTCAAAATGTTGCATGTATAAATGCCAGCACGCAGAGATTGGGATTTTCACAAGTACATTCAGAATGTGCTAAGTTTCCTGCCGCTCCACCATCGCAGTGACACACACACAGAAGTGTCAGCGAGCTTGTTTTATTCCACACCCATATGTGGCAACAGGAACAGCACCAGGCTCCCGAATGGAGCCGCATGGCGAGTGCTGTGCAGCCAGTGAGGACACGAAAAGGCTTAGGAGCCTTTGCAGCACAGGAATCTCCTCAGAGAGGAGCGCTCATGCACTCGGGTACTTACAGCCAGAGGTTCTGCGGGGAAGGTGCGGTGGATGGTGAACCCCTCTGCTCGCAGTCCTGCCCCTCTTATTCACCGCTGACCGAACTGCTGCTGCTTTTGCATGTCCCCCTCCTTTCAGAACACAAAATATTGCTGTATAAAATGTGTTGACCTCTACCGTTAACTAGTGCTCTGATGGTGTTTGCTGACAGCATTGTTACACCCACTGCTTGCCTACATTTGAGGACTGAAAAGGAGGATTTTAATCTTAACTATGTGTGCATACACATAGGATTTTCATGCACACCGATGTATGGACCATACACTGTCTGGGCCTTACTAGGTTATGCTCTAAGGAATGTAACACTTAAAAGGAACAAGCTGTTTTAGAAATAAAACTGACCGTTTGAGAATCTTTTTCCTCACAAATTATGACGTGCAGGTCGAAGGCAGGTGATGAAGTAGATTTTGGGCTAACTATTGCATGGGAGATACAAGGTGTTTCAAATCCAGAGACATGAATAGCTTTCCTAAGAATGAGCAAAACAAAAAAAAAAGTCTGATTAGAAAATAATTTTCCAAACATCAACAGCGGGCTCAACTTTCAGTTGTTTGCCCTACTGGAGAGGAAAATAACATCTGGTCCCCATTTGTTTTGTCTGAAAAACATCAGGAGTATTAAACCTGCTCTCTGCTAGTGAGAGGTGAGGTCTCGTAATATGCCTGTTTTGATTTCTTATGCCTCAGCTAAATCTTTAATGAGAGCGTTTTCTGTCTGAAATACTAATTAATTGTTTCAAATGAGTCAGATGTTAATGTAAGCATATCGGATTTCTGCTCGGATTTTTCGCGGTCGTGCCTCTGGGGTTTTCACCATTCCACTAATTCTTACAAGGTCCCACAGGTCTTGCACTACCTGGCGTTGGAGCACAATCTCTGTATCTCCAGGAACCTCCTCAGGCATTTGTCAAGCAGAGGCAGTGGACAAACCCATTGATTTTCTTCTGAACCTGGACCAGAAAAGTCGTTGAGGCAGTCCGACCTGCTGCTCAGTGCTGAATTCCCCAGTGAAGAATTAGTTGTTGGGCATGAGGCCCAATAAACCCTCAGAGGTGTTTTTCTGCTGATCAGTGTGTCTACATCTTTACATCTTGTTCATCCAGGATACGCTTTACCCATGTGACAGCGTCACATATCACTGGCAGTACTGGTGTGCTCAGAGGCTGGGACTGGCTCGTGGGGTCCTGTTCAAAAACCACAGGAGATTTCACGCAAAATCTGTTTCCCCTTTTTCTTGCATTTGCAGTTTTGTCTTCTGCATCTTTGGCAGACCTGATGGCAACAGAGGCATGTGAGATTGCTTAATGTTTTTCATTGAAATTCTTCCTTAAAATGCCTCATTATGTTACCTGTGAGGTAAACGTTGTCACACTGTGTTTGCTAGAGGTTGCATTTGTCGGTAGGTCAGCACTGGTGGAATGTTTCCTGTGTCAGGTCAGGGTGTGTTGCTGGGTTAGGGTAATCCCAGCTGGGTTGGACTGGACCTACACTGTTAAGACTTCCAGACATGACAGATTGTGTCATATGGGTTCAGTAGTGAGAGCCTATACAATATTCAACAGCTCAGTACTGCGCTGTTTCTGTTTATTAATGTGCATTTAGCATTTAAACATGTAGCCCAAATTCTGCTTTTAATCAAAGTCAGCTCAACTCCGAGGATGTTAACTGAGTAAATAAGGGCAGCATTTGTCTTAGAATTTGGCTTCATGTAGTTAACTCTGTTTTTCTCCAGTGTACTTATTTTTTTAGAAAACACTTCAAGTATGTCAGCTAGCCCAAAGGCTCCAGCTGCAGTCTGATCATAAATACACACTAATGAACAGAATTTCACTATCTGTAGCACATTTCTTTATTCTGATAGAACATAAACACACATTAAATAGGGCATAGGATCTCATTTTCTACACTAAGTGCTGCAATTTAGCTGCTTCCTGAGGAACTAACAAAAATGCTCCAAGTCCACACGGAACTTCTCTGCTCTTTGAAGCACCTTAGAAAACGCTGTTGTAAGTAGGAGAATACCCCCCAAAATGGATAGAATTGCTGAATAAGTGAATAAGTAGCAGCACAACATACTTTAGGAAAAGTGGGTTTAGTATTCAACAATGGAGGAACGTTGGTGTTCCTTGGGAAGTGGCCCTCGGTGGCAGCAGAGAAGAATGAGCATACTTTGTGCCTCCTGACAGGACAATTCTGAAAACAGGAGCACCTCTAAAACCCGTCTGAAATTCACTTGTTGGAAACCAGGAGGTAAATAAATCTATTCGCCAGCAGCCAGGCTTAGTGACCTTTAATGTTCCGGTTCTTAGGATAATTAGATTTATAATAATTGTTTTGGTCTTGACTAATGTTATTACGATGGTTCAAGAATACTTGCACAACAACATTTCAGCAGATAATTGTTTCAGCAAGAAAATAATAGATACATTATGGTGAAACTTTTAAATCTGTTAGACTTGCTGAATAATATTTAAATATATATTACAATATGTACAAATATCTTTCATGGAATTCCACCAGGCCTGATTATCACCTGAATTTTGAGTTTGCAGTTTCGTAATACATGCCTGGCTTGATAATACATTGACAATCCGAGGCTTAAACTGTAAATTCCCGGGGGGCTACAGCCAGTCTTCAGTGTATAAAATACTAAGCAGCAAAAAACATTCCTACACTATGTTCCTGTACTTTCTGTGGGATCTTCATAAGTGCAGCTGCTTACAAGCCAATACTGACACTTGGGAAAGCCTGTATGGAAGTCATCCTCTCCCTGCTCAACCAAAACCTCCTGTTCTGTGACGTGGCACCGTGTCTGAGGGTGACTGTCCACAGGGCTGGTCCCTGAGCCTGGGCTGTCTTGCTAAACCCCAGAACTAATCCTCTGCCATGCAGCTGAACCAGTTGAAAAGCCACAGTTGGAAGGTTTCCAAAGATCAACAGAAACATGTGATTTCTGCTTCCCTTTTGTGGTCCCCAGAGGCTCTCAGGTGTTATTTGAGGCAGAGGAACTCATTGTTTCTTCGCCTGCTCTCAGCCTCCTGCAAGTCGTCCCACTTTCACAGCTTTCTAGTGCAAGGGGATCCCTGTGGTTTCTCCTCCTGAAGACAAGGGGGAAAAAACTTATTGAAAAGTCTTAGCTATCGAACAGAAATGTTTGCTAATGGCTGGTGAGTCTTGTATTCGATAGGGCACAACGCTGTGGGCAGCTCAGCACCCTTAATCTATCATTAAAGCCATCAGGGCCCCCCAGGCTGCTCAGCAGTACAGAAAGATGTGAGACCACGAATGCCCAGTGACCCCAGGAAGGGATGTCACCATGAGGCTGAGTAGAACACATAGAGATGTCAGGTGCACACCACTCTGAGGATATCCTTGTGGGTGATGCTTGCAGAGAGGACACTGCCCCTTGCCTGGCCTCCGTCTCCATGTAGTCTACGTGGTGCCGTTGCCCAGAAAGCCAATAGCAGACCTGAGCTCATTGCTAAAGAAATGCTAGAAGGAGAACCAGACAGAACAGACTGCAGGAAAGAAGCCATGGCCACTGCATTCCTCATCCGTATCTCTGGTCTTAACGAAATCCAGGCTGTCAGTGCATACCACAAAGAATTTGAGTCTCATTCATCGCTTCCTATTTGTCTTAAAGCGAATGCTGGAGATGGGATCCGATTACTATGGCACGAAACCCTCTTGTGCTATTTTACGGTGCCATGATTTTGCACCAAGATTGTATAGATCCTGTTTTCCCAAGAGCTGCCGGTGGCAGCTGGGATTTCAAAAGCCTTCGGATACTTTCCAGCACAAATGGTGTGTTCCTGAACAGCCCCACAGCTCCCACGGTCCGGGGAGCAGTGGGAGAGAAGAGGCAGCTGTGGAGAAGCTGCAGCCCAAGGCAGACGCTAGGAGTGGGAAGAGGTGGCAGAGCCCCCTCTGCGCTGCCCCACACTCTTCTTACTGGAGCGAGTTGAAGGACTGGTGTGTTTAGCAATTTGGTTTTTTGCTGTTTTTCTGAACATGCAGCTTCCTGTGAGTAGCTTGGCTGTTTCGCTAGAGTTTACAGAACAATTTGGGGAAACAAGCTTTAAAATTGTTACTCAGGTTGGCTGCATGCTCCATTTGGTGCTCACTGTGTACGGCAGGTCACAGAAATCCCAGACTGTTATTTACCTGATAAACAAAACCGTTTTACAAGAATGATGAACACCAAGTAGCAAACAATGAATAACCACAAATGCTCTTATTTATGCGTGAATTCTCTTTCCAGAATTCTAATATGGGCATTTGTATGAAGAAGAGTCATTCCTACAATATTGTGAACCAGAACTTTTGGACAGATATTTGTGGGTTGAATACGATGTGAATGCTTGAACATCTGGCGTTTGACTAGTTGCACACGCTTGCTTTGAGTGTTTCATCAGAGAGTGCTCAGAGGGTGACTTCCAAAGGCATCAGGGCATTGAAAACAGAAGAACTAGCTGAAACTCAGAAGTTTTATGATGGGGAGGGGTGCTGGAGCAGACATTAATTCCAGTATGTTTTTGTACTGAATTGGAACGAAAAGTGACATTTCAAAATTTTCCACTCAAAGGAATATGGGAAAATTTTCAGTTCAGAAAAATCAGAAAATGTGTTTTGAGTTTTCCTAAATGAAATAATCAACAGCTGTCATAACTTCTGACTCCTGGCTCTGCCATGGCTCCCTGGGACTCCTTGGGAAGCTCCCGTCCTGGTGGAAGCAGTTTGGGAAGCTCCCAGAAGTTCAAAGGGTTGCTCAAGTTGGAGTCATGATGCTCCAAAAATGGCTCCATCAGGCTCCAAACTGTATGACAGGACACTGGCATGCCCTGAGTCTGTCCACTGCAACTTGAGGGCTTCCAGGCACTCTCCTGCTGCTTTGCTCTGGCAGTGGCAAGGTGGTTGTGTGATGCACAATCTGAGGAGGTGGGTTTGAGGTTTCAAGGTACTGTGCAAGGTCGGAGGGAACCAGTCACGTTTCCAGCAGACGTCTGCCTGTCTTGGGAAGATGTCACAGCGTTTCCGTGAGGTATTAACACATCAGCGTTCCCCATGGAAAAGCTGTTTCATCAAGAAATCCACTAGAAACTTTTGGAAAGGTGATGAGGCTTGGTTACCAAATTCTTGTGGCATTTTGGAAAATTTCAAGTAAAGTTAAAAATGAGTGTAATCATTGCAAGTAAAAGTAGTCCACCCTGCCCTGCCCCACCACCTGACTGGGAACTGCAGCAGTTGGGCGTGATTCAGGTTGCATTTTTGCTTTGCAGCTCGACTATCCTCACTCCTCTACTTTATATACCCACAAAATTTAAAGACATTAAGGCTTTTGCCTGTGAAGACATTTGAAAAATTGTTTTCAAGAAGCTGTGTCATTTTGCACCAATTTGGTGTCTGCTCACTCGCTTGTCAGGGGCTAATTACAGCCCTGGGAAGTGTTGGCAGTGTTAAGGAGCAATGAAAACGCATGATAGGCAAAATGTAAGCAATGTCATCTATTTGTCTTTGAAACTATAAGTAGGGAAAATTATTTTATGCCATTGTGTTTCATGGGAAACCAACTTGTCCATTGGGCAATGGAACAAAGAGCAGAAACCCCAAAACTGTTGTATTTGAAGAGAAAAAAAGTATCCCTTGCAGAAAAGTGGGGAGGGCAGTTGAGGGTTAAGCTGAAGAATGTACCAGCATAGAGCAGTTGAAAAAGGAGTCCAGGAAAATTATATGTGTAGGCAAAGCAACTACTGGCATTTATTTGTTGCTTTCAAGCATTTTACCTTGCAAACTGGAGCTATATTTCATCTGTGTTTTCTCATAAAATAAGCCAGACACTCAGAAGAGAAGCAGAGCTGGTGGACTTGTTGTTTTAATACTGAACATATGCCTGCATGTGTGTGATTTCTTTTTTATGCTTTATAATTGGCATAAACTCCTCATGTGACAAATCTTCAACTTTAACTGCAGAACTTACGCCGACATCAAAAGTCGTCGTGGAATTTCAGACCTTTGATGTTTGGTTTAACAGCAGAGCTGATGGCTGCTGAGGAGTAGCTACCAGAAACAAACAGATTTTCTAGGTCTCATCACACATAACTTATTTTCTACTCATTTCTGACGTTTCTCAAAGCTGCACAAATGTTCTTTGTGGTGCCAAGTTGTGTGTGCTTTTGCTGTTTCTGATGTTCACATTCAGAATTCGGCCTAAAAAGAAATCCATATAGTGGCAGAAAAACTAAATTAGGATATTAAAACCAGTTAACTCCCCTAAGATTTCACAGTATTTTGTAGTGGCTTTATAAGCATTGAGTCTTTTTTTGGTCTTGCATGCCATATTTTCCCTAAATTATATCTTTTTGCCCCTGTAAGTGCTCATGGATGTGTATTCAGGTGCTTTTCCTGTTAATAACCTATGGTAGATACATAGAGGAATTTAACACCCCACCCACACTTCAGAAAGAAAATACCAACCAATCCTGCAACCCAACAAACCCCTAAAAACTCAGCAACCCAAACCGAGCAAACAAACCATATTTAGTATTTGAAGTCATGTTCCTTGATCTCTCTTTGGTTTGGTCTCTCTTTTTCTTCCCAGTATATTCCGGTAATGCAGATTGCTGTTTCAGTGCAAGCCCAAGCAGAATCCAACATCGAAGAGGAAGGTTTGTGCCTCCGATACGCATGGCACTAGGTACAGGGAGCCCTGCAGCATGTGGAAACTGTTCTTAGAGTAGCACAGGTGGGGAAGATGACTTACAGATGGCAAAAAGGAAGTAAATTGTCCAAATGAGGAAAAAATACTATGGGTAAAGAATGAAGATGAAAGATATAAGGACAATGAGAAAGGGGAAAAAAGAATGGAGAGAAGACAAGGAAACATACAGAACTGTGCTTTCATCCTTGCTCAGGCTGCTGCTCAAGTTGCTCTGGAGAACCGCGAGGTACTGGCTGGATCCAGCTGCTTTCATGTAGCGGAGTTTGCAAGCAGAAATTCTGCTGGGTTCAGACGACCTTTTTCAGAAACAAAGTCATGGAAAACCTAAAGAAAACACTAAGGAGGAGTTAACTGTTAGTCTAGAATCTGCTTAGCAGGCAGATCTCCCTCCACTCTGCCGCTCTGGGGTGGGTGTGTCAGGAAAGGCCAGCTCAACATTGTACCTAAAGCCCCAGTGCCTCGTGGGATCTGCACCCAGACTGCGCAGGAGCCTCCTCAGCCACCTCCATCCCTGCCAATGGAAAGCAGGCGGGACAGAAAGTCTCGCATCCCACGTGCCCGTCTGCACTGGGCCACAGCCTGCTGACCCAACCTGTGACCTGCCCCTGCTCACAGTGCTCTGCACGGTCCCTGCTCCCTCACCTTCACACAGGCACTGATTGTTTCTGTCAAATACCACCCTAAGCACCTTAGGAGATTTCTGGGCTTGTGCGTATTTGAGTAAGAGGATTAAAAACAATAGTTCAGTGTCTGGGACACTCCCAGAACAGTGTCCTTATTTAGCTTCTTGCTGAGGTGTGAATACTTTTTTGATAATGGAAAGCCATTTTCATCAGTGCTACTAAGAGGTTTGCAGGCTGAGGCATGATTGTCTGGACTTTTTCAAGTAAGGAACAAGAGGACACGTTCCTGCAGCTTGATGTGAGCTACACAGTACCTGCACAGGTTTATTTCTTTAGCAAGTAGCCATCAATGCACAGCGTCTTGAAGGCTTTATTCTCCAAGGAGCATCAGCAATCTGCTTGATTCTCCTGATAGCTAGTATTTGTATTTGGTTTTAACAGATCTATAAGTGCATGAACTGTCCTGTGTCTCCAGCAACAACTGCTGATTATCAGCCGATCTGCAGAGACTACTGAGCAGCAGTTAATTGAGCTGATGGAAAATTTCTGCCAGATAGAGCCCTGACTTTCACAGCCGTACATTGTTAATAGTAAAAGCACCTGAATACACATCCATGAGCACTTACAGGGGCAAAAAGATATAATTTAGGGAAAATATGGCATGCAAGACCAAAAAAAGACTCAATGCTTATAAAGCCACTACAAAATATTGTGAAATCTTAGGGGAGTTAACTGGTTTTAATATCCTAATTTAGTTTTTCTGCCACTATATGGATTTCTTTTTAGTGTCTGTGTCAGCAGTGTGATGGTATGAAGGTGTTCCCCCCCAGCCTGCCCAAATTATTTCATGAAGAATCCATAAATGCAGATATGTTGCCCTTCTTGGGAGACACTAAAATATGTGAACAGGGTTCACTTCATCAACTTCAGATAAATCAGTTTATTCTTTGCTTATCTCTGCTCATCCCCCTGGGTATGACAGACCCATGAAGTCTACAGTCTGAATCCTAGTCATCCCCTGGAACAACAGGCAGTATTTTCAATTGACTGTGCAGTGAACTCAGCAATACAGATGTTTCAGACAGAATGTAGCTCCCTAAGGACAAAACTCCACAAAAGGATTTTAGGAGATCTGTAATCGCCACGCAGGGTTTAGGAGCAGCAGCTCATGGGGTTTTCTAGAGTTCAGAGGAGAACGATGTGTGGTCAGCTGTAATATCCAGGTACTCATCGGCAGCTGAATTGCCTGGGATTAGCCTTGCAGGTAAGCAAACCTTGAACAAAGCTTTGAGCAAAGCCTTTGTGTCCGTGGCAAGACACTGCGCGTCTGTTGCTAAGAATGGTGTCTCCAATTCAAGTTCCTCAGCCACAAACTGCAATTGTCAACCCCCTGTTCTACTTCCAGTGTGTCGGAGAGGTCCCTAACTCTGCTTTCTGGCAGATGTCTGGAAGCTCCCCTGACAGTGACTGCTTCTGCCACGTAGCCAGAAATTTGGTGCTTGGGCTTCAACAGAACAGTAACATGGTGATCTGTGAGAGCCTAGCTTGCATGCCTGCTGAAAGCTCAGCAAACGAAATGTCTGTAAATCTTTCCCTGTGGCTGGTTACCTCTGTGAATGCAATGGGAAAGCTGCAGCCTCAGGGACATGTGTGAGGAGAAACAAACTATGCAGCTATTGCGAGCTCCAAAGGCAAGGGGGAAGTGATAGGAAGAAGATGGTCCATTTAACTTTCCATCTGTCCTGGATGGAGCTCTTGCCCTGCATTGCAGACCATGAAATCAGGCCCAGTGTATGGTTCAAAGTGCATTCCCCTCCTGCCCTGTCTAGCAGGCTCTGACCTGTTTTGGTACAGGGAGGCTGAAGATTAGCGGTCTCGCTGCTTCCCTCTTTTCAGCATAGTTCTTCTTCATGTTCCTTAGGTCTTAAGCACTTAGCATTCTGAGTCCTGAAGCTCTATTTGAGTGCATGCAAGCAAATAAAGACTGAGGAGGTAAGTTACACATCTTTAGTTTATACATTAATGGTCATGGAATGGGGAGGGGGGAGTTACAAGTTGCATTCAACAGAGCATGTGACTGTGTTGTATTTACAGCAGCTAGAAACCAATTTATGCTACTAAAAAAGGTGTATCAATTATGACAGCCTTTGTTTTTGTCACTCTCTCTCCATCCCTCTTTCTTCCTACACGCAAATAAAACAATCTGATCTGCCATTGATATTCCTGATGAAGCTTTTTTTCATTAGACAAACAAAGACTTAATGTTGCCATGGAAATACCCAAATCTCTCAGTTCATGTATTTATCAAAGAAGGATCATCATTATCCAATAATATTGATAGAGTGCAAACTGTATCTCTCTAGATGCTGCTCATAGGACTCTTCACATCAAAAGAAAGAGGAAGAGAAATGAGGCGCACTATTTCGTTATTGTTGTATCCATTGATCAGTGTCTAAATGAGCCATTTCTCTTTTTAATGGTGTTTGAACTGAAAATCACATCCCTCCAACCCAAATATGCAGGTATTATTTCAGTGTGCCATCATTTAAGAAGTTTGATGATTCTGATCTCAGCTTTCCAGAAAGCCAAGTTGGCTAATCCCCGACCTTTCTGTTTTTGCATGTTTGCTCTTATTAATGGTCATTTCTTTGATTTAATTTGATTTTATTCCCCATTCTCCTCTCTCTGGAAACACATGGAAGTGTGTTCTGTGCTCATTTGAAATGCACTAGCTCTCTGCATCAGCTCTTCCAGAACTGCTGTAGAATATCCTCACATCTTTAGTCCTCCTACCTGTTTTCTAGGTTTGGATCTCCTTTGATCTGCAGAGGCTGCTGGAGCAAAAGGGTGAGATTAAGCCGTAAATGAGCTCCCCAACTTTCTACCTGTGGGTGCTGGTGGACTAAAGGCCACCGACACGTTCTGTGTTTCTGTAAAATGGATATAGACACATCATCCCTTGCAGAGGTTCCACTCTTCAGTTTTATTTCTAAATGGCTTTTGCAGGAGCTTTTAGTCGCATATTTCAATTTCACAGATTACCGGTACCGTCGAAGCAAATCATCTGAGCACTAAATGTGTAAGCAAAACTGAGATACCCAACATCTGTATAAAGGCAGGTACATTTTAAGAAAGCACCAAAATGAGCAAATCCCCAAGAGAAACTAGTGAGTTGATAGCCTTGAAGGAAAAAAAAAGAAAAGAAAAAGGGAAAACCCTAAAATAGTTATGAATTTGCAACATTCGAATGGCACCAATCCAAAAATAAACTGGCCCCCAACTCGGTAGTGGAGTGGATTATTATTTTTTTTTTTTGGTAATGGAGTTTTTAGTGCTATCGTTTCAAATGTTTGCTTTGCTTCCCAGTGCTGTATTTTCATTGGCATTTAATGAGTCTCTGATGCTCCTGGTCTTGTGATGTGATCAGAACCTCAGGGCCCTGGTTTTTGGGGGAATATTCAAATTGATCACGTTTGCAGGAATCAAATGAAAACCCTGAAACCTGAACGGAGTGGGAGTTTCAGGAGCAGGTGAATCTGGAGGCCTCTTCGTAGTCTGGTTTCCTAAGGAAATGAAGCTTGCATGATGTGCAACTTGTGGTGAACTTCAGTTTCAGAGGGACAAGATGTCAGAAGAACATCAGTCCACCAGAAGTCTGAGTAGTAGATGAGAGGAGTATACAGAAAAGAGATCCTGTAATGACCTCCTGGAAGTCTTCTAGCAATGCAAAAGGCTATGTGCTGAGTTTCTACGTTATTTGGCAGTGGTATCCATGCAGCAGAAATGCTTCCTAAACATCCCAAACTCTGAGAAATCTTATGTCTGAGTTTGCGGAAGTCTGGTTTTACTGGCTCTGATGTCCCGGCACTGTTTTCTTGGTCTCCTTTGTGCGTTTCCCTCTTTTGGGAAGAAAGGTTTTGCTGAGTAGGTGGGTGGTCAGTCTGAAAGAAAAGTCAGGATGGTTTCCAACACCTCATCTGAAAGTGTGGTAGTTAATGGGCTTAATTCTGGCAGGAGAAACCATCATGGTATAACTTGTGGCATGTTAATCAGTTAAATGACACTGAAGCGCGATGTAGTGAATGCTGGCGAATAGCAGCAGATCTGATGTCCATCACGTACATTTCTCATCATTACCATGTTACCTTGCAGCCAGCTCTAGGGGTGGCAGATGGAAACACAACTGTTAGCCTTGGGTAGAGTATTTTCTTTATTATTCTTAAAATGCTGTTATTGATCCATAATACCTGTATTTGATCCATAATACCTATATTTAATACCTGTACTCTGGGGACAGTGAAGACGACATGCACTGTTTGTAGAATTGGTGTGTGTATCTTGACAAGGATCTCTATTTTCTGTACTCTTTTTAACCAAAACATGGTGTCTCTCCTTTTCGCAGTGTAGCGATCATTCTGGACAGTGGTTGTGCAGGCTGGTGAGGATATGATTTCTGGTAATTAAAATACAAGATCAAATTTCCTTGTGAGACTCAGCTACTTGTTGTCTCAATTGTCTTTCCTTAATTAATTGTATTTCAGGGTAGGCACGTTATAAACTAATCAGTCTATTGTCAGATGCCTGTTAATTTTGTAATTAATTATCATGGCTGGAGATGAATGAATAATTTCTGAAAAATAACTTAGTGACTTTTGCCTCTCTTCTGTTCATTAATCCTATGCAAACATCATGATTTCCTGAAATTGGCCTGTTATTTCTCTGTTATTTGCTGAGTTATTCTTTGCTGGTAAATACCCAGCACACAGTTCATTACAACCCTTTAAAGCCTGAAATAAGATGCATTCTGACCAAATTCAGATGTTCAGGTGGTCACGTTACTTGTCAACCCCGTGTGTAACACTGTGTTTCTTGGAGTTGGGTTTTTTTTGAAAAATGGTGATGATCACTAATCTGACGTTTACTTTGTCTCAGCATTCTGCCACTGTTTAATTATTGTTTGCTTTTTTTTTATTAGGACTTCTTCCCTGCTGACCAGGGTTCTGAGAGGTGTGCAGGTTTGCTGCTGGGCACTGAACCCAATTAATTAGCTTGTGGAAGCAGGCAATGCAAATTTAGCTGTGCTATATCCTGACATGAATTAAATATCTGTGCCTAGCCAGTGACTTTGTGATTTGAGCTGTGTTTTCAGTCTAGCTTAGCAGTACCTCTGTTGTGGCAGTGGTGGTGTGTTGTAGATGTGTCCTTTTGTTTTGCTGTGCTCTTCCACTGCCAGTTCATTCCTCTTTAATTGCTACTCTGCTTTCTTGGCAGGGTGAAGTAACTGGTGAGTCGGGCCCTGCTCAGGCCAGGTTTGCAATTCTGTGTTTGCCTTGGGCCTGAATCAATATTTATGTCACCATTTACCAACCATCCATGCTGTTAAGTAAATAGTGCTGATGCCCTCAGCCTGGTCAGTGACACTGGAGTTTCTCTTCTGAGCAGGAGAGAGCCAACCTACCTAACCCTGAGGTGTGCTCGGAGGCCTCAATGGAATGTCAGCACAGAAATCTGCATTAGGAGCAGAAAGCAGCAGCCGACAAAGTGGCAGAGCCCAGCTCCTCAGTGCCTGCTGGCTCTCAGGAGGGAGTGTGTGCCAGCTGGGTGTTGATTTGGACTCCAGCAGCAATCAGTCGGAAGACTGGACAGAACCAAGGCCCTGACCTCAGGCTTCAGGCCAGGCGTGCAGTATAGATATGCCCTAAGAGATAGAGTGAAACTCGGAGCCTGCGTTTCTCTGGCAGGACCCCCAGAGTGACTCCAGCCCCACGTGCAGTAATTACTTTTGGATGAAGCTGCTTCCCCGTTGGCCTGTGTGAAGTGCCCTCCCCATGTGACCTTCGAGGTGAGCCCCTGCTCACACCCCTGGGCTCCATTGTGTTGTTCTTTGCCCTTCCTAGCTAGATAACCTCTGAGCTTCCCATTACTCCAGCTCTCTGTGGGCGCCCAGAGTTCAATTCAATTGTTTTCCAACCTTCCTGGTATGTGTTTAGAGCCCTGGGCTCTCCTGCTGCCCTGTCAGGTGACTCTCCACCTCAGCAGCTCCCCAGAGGCTCTTCAGTTTCCCAGCCACCTACAGTATTTGTTTTTCTTGGTCTCCTCATTCCCAGGCAGGCAGAGCTTTTACAAAATTGACTTGTCTCCCAGCAAGACCAAAACATTTGAATTTTGCTTTTCTTATCTCCGGCAAAGCTGTTCAGGGGTGAAATAAGATTGGTACGTAAGAAATACAGTGTTTCTTACAAACGTCTTTAGCAACCACCCAATGGCACCAGACGCGGAGGTGCATGCACTGCAGTATTTTACAGGATAGGTTTTACTTTCAGAATAGGTGTTTGCTTTCCACTGATATGGCTGAGTTTCCCAGCAAGGTGGAACCAGTACAACTGCACTGGATGTGGCTAGGGAAGACAAAAAATGGCTCCTGCCTTTTCTACCTCCTGAAGCCCGTGGGGAAACGAAGTACAAGACCAGTTCTGCGTAAGTGTTAGGGTGGGTTTGGGTAAGCAAGACATAGATCTGAAAGTATTCTGGATGCAAGGATTGCCCATGAAACCCTTGCTCACCTTATCCTGCATGTGGGGACAAACTGAAGCAGCAGCAATCTCATCGCACACTGTGAGCTGAGCCAGAGCAAAGGGTTCAGGCTCTCCTTGGCGAGTGGGTGGTGGACTTGGGAACACCCAGCCGGGATTTCACCCTCCCTGAGTAGCTTTGTAGTGGTGCTGAGGTGAAATTTATTCACAGTTCATCTGTCTTTCAAGCCTGCTTTTCCTCTGATGATGTACGATACCCCTGAGAAATGTCCACGGTGCTGTTTTACAGTGCATATATTTAAAGGAGTTTCTTTTCCACCCTTTTTAAAGCAATCGTTGCTGCGTGGGTCTGGAGTTCTAACACCAGTTTCATGCTCATGTATCACAGCTCATTATGGTGGAGTCCAGACTTCTCTTCCTCAGATAATCCACTTGTTTCGTAACAGCATTTTCTTTGCATTAAGCTCCTTCTTTTTACCATATGCCACCCTGACAGTAACTTCTCTCCAGCCGTTGATACGTGCATATGGAGAGATGCCATCTTTTCTAGAGGCATTTGTCTGTGTGTTAGCTGTAATTTAGCTGTGTGTTCCTGAAATAGGACCCTTCTACATGTTTTGTTCTTGCTCTGTATGGACAGGAGCTTGCTACTTCAATATTGTAAAATAGTGTCCCTTCTCAGAGGCACGAAGAGATGTTTCCTCCTGTATTTGCACTCTCAGCTCCCTGTGCTCTGCCCTGTGCCTCCGCTCAGTCTCTGTCTTGCTCCAGGCTCTTCCAGCCACTGCTGACACCTTGGTGTTTTCCTCTGCAATTCTCAGGATTTGTCACCTCCCTGTAGTGGAGAGCAGCAGCAGGCAGATGCGAGGGATTTAATGCTATTTCATACCCTTCCATGGTTACAGCTTTTGTGGGAACAGTGATCACTCCTGGGGCAAAAAAGTATGTTGTGCTCCGTAACTTGCTGGTAAGAATACATTTGTCACAGTCCAGAACAAAGCCCCAGCAGAAACAATATCACTTTCTACCTTTTGTAGAGAGGGGCCCAGAGATAGTCTGTGAAAATTCAGGTGTCTGAGCTTTGTGCAGCCAGTGGTTTCCTCCTGCCCAAACCAAACACGTACACGTGCTCAGGTGATGGAAGGCATCCCAGTGACTGCAAATTGGCTGAGCCACGGTAACTGTCTGGGTGAATTCACAGGCCATGGCAAGTTTAATTCAATTTGCCTTAGCCTGCTATTAAAGAGAGTTATCCAACATGCATTACAGTGCCTTTGCTTCTACTGAATTCCACACAGAAATAAATATCCCAGCTGCTATGCTGCATGGTATCTTGTGAAGCTGCATTACCTAAATGTGCTTGCCAGTTCAGTTTCTGATCTGGTGTTAATTTATCAGTTCAGACCTTTACAACAAGATGACAGAAGCCTGTAGGCACAAACTCTCCAGAACTTTGTTTGAAATCCAAACCCAGAAATGCAAACAGATTCTATTGTAGCTTTAGCTCATTTCTGATGTTTAATGAATCTTTTATTTCCCACAAAGCTGAAAGCAAATCCCTCATTAGTTGAGAGAACTCAGACACAGTTCACTTTCTCATAAGCTGTATTTCCTATCACTGTTTCTGACAGCGCTGCCTTTGCCGTCTCATGCTCCCTGGGATGGTACTGTGAAGAAGATAATTCTTTTTATTCCTCTTTCAGGGATTCCACTCACCAGGAAACATCCTGGTATCTTTCAGAGCCAAGGCTACTCTGATTTACCTGTGAAGACCTTTGCATCTGGAACAAAAAGGGGTCCTTTTAGGGGCAGAACTCGCAATTGCTGTAGTTGCAGTGCAGGATGGTATTGATCATGCACATGTTCTCACTCTATCAGAGCCCAAAGGAAGGCTGTAGCTGAAAACTGAGCCTTAAGATTGACTTTGCTGCCAATTCACAGCTCAGCAGGGAAGGACATTCAGAGGGTTTGCTATATTAATAGAGAGCACGGCCAGATGCACTTGAAATTTTATAGTGTTTTTCAAATCTTCCATACGTCACAAGCTGTGAAACAACTTTCTTCCTTTTTGGCAAATCCATTTACCCAGATCTCTGCCAGTCCACCCATGGCTGTGTTGGCTTATTCTGCAGCTGAGAGCACACTTCAAGAACTTCTGACTGAGGGGAAGAAGGGCGAAGACATTATCAGAATAGATTCCTGAAATTTCACCCTCTCTCACTGTCTGTTCTTCAGTGGAGGATGTCAGGACCTACATGTTTGGATCTTTTGATGTCTATCAGAGTCTGATTCTCCATGCAACAGGCAAAGGAATATTGGGTGGAACACCACTGAAATTTAGAGCATATCAACATAAATTAGAGTTATCCAACATGCATTACGGTGCCTTTGCTGCTGGAATAAATGAGAGTCAGATTTAAACCCTGGTGTACAGGAACCCATTCCTGCTGTCTGAGCATAAGACGAACAGCTGTTTGGGCTTGGAGAGAATATAACCTACTGTGGGCCAGGCCAGCTCCCACACATGGTCGCAGCAAGGAGGTTGGACTGACTTCTTGCTAGGACAGTTGCTGGGGAACAAGGTAATCCCTCATCCCAATGTCAGCATCAACAATGCCAAGGAATTTCCAGCCCCTGAATCAAAATCCTAAATCCTGAGACATGAGGGGGAACAGCCTTGAGTGCTAGCTGCAGCCAAAACCTCAGGAATCAACCCCTGATTTGAAAGGAACATAAAACAAAGCTGTGCACATTCGTGCGTGTTTTGTGGCCAGCTAACTTAACCCACTGTGATGGGTTAACCCAATGCTTACCCAAATTGTGCAGTCCTTTGTCTCAACACATTCCTTCTGAAACCAGAAGAAATTATTTTGTAATACCCATTCCACTTGACCCTCGTGTTTGAGGGCAACAAAAGAGCAAGGTTTCCTCAGAACATTAGACAGCTATGAGAAAATGACAGTAGAACATCTGAGGGGCAGCTGGTTTACAGGTAGATGTTCAAGAATGCTAGAAGTCACCCTCACTAGGTTTGCTTTTTCCCTGCTATCTGCAGACCGTTACAAGCAGGGGGGGAAATAATTACTCCTCTCCACATATCAGGCTTGTCCTGATAAGACAAGTATTTTGTGTGATGCACTATAGCAGGACTGAACCATGCTATAATTAGCAGCCTTGAAGAATCAACTCCACAGCTGCCAGCACATCCAGCTCTATCTTCCAAAGGGTTTTGTGACCTGACTTGGAAAAATAGAGACATGTAGGAATTCTCACTAAGTTTTTTCAACTCAAAGAGAAATTAAAAAAAAAAAAGTAATTAAAAAATCAGACTGTATTTTCAGTCTTGCAGGTTCAGCAAACAAGACGTGATCGAGAATTTTCTGCCCAGTCCTGCACTGCGTTGTTCTTAGAGGCAACTACAGTATTTCCTACATTCATCAGATTTAATTACATGTCCCCAGGCCTGGAAATCATTTCAACCTGCATTTAAGCCTCATAAAAAGTCTAAGAATGGTGCAAACAAATGATCCAAAGAGCAACACCAATCAAAGCTGGTTTTAGAACCAAATGGCTAAAGTGGTTTTAGAACCAAAGGGGTGACTTGGGCCAACTGTTACCTGTTACACATTGTCCCCTCTGAACATTTCTTGTGTTTCTAGATCAAGAGTAGTTTTTAAAGGAGAATCGTGTCTCATGTAAACTCTTCTTGCATTTAACTTGCTGCTAAGCAAAACTAAGGCAGCTGAACAGTAACGTGCAATGTATATGCACAAATATTAAGCAATGAAGACTCCAGACACAATTCTGTTCTAAACCCAAGTAATCTGAAGCATCTAAAGCAACTGTCAACAGCAACTATTGCACTTTCTCCCAGTGACTCTGGCAGGAGCTCTGCCATTAACTAAAATCTTCAGTTTGATACAAATTTAGAAAAATATTACACATCATTTACTGTCTAAGACAAGGACAGCGTTTTGTTCAGGGGCAGCAGAAATACCAGCACAGAGTGGCCACAATGACATTATCACTATTCGTGTCCAACAAATGTGATGTCCCGATACGGTTTGATGAGCATGGGTCATTCCTTTAAATAGCTTGACTAAGATCTCACTTGCTCGAATCTACTCAATCCTTAAGGACAAACCTAGTGAGCATTGCTGGGGTTTTGCCTAAGACTGGCAAAGCAAAAACCAATAAAGTCCAGCACTGTCAGCATTTCTATATGTGCTAACTTATTTCATTTTTAAAAAAAACTTAATAAAAATTGCTAGTCAATGCTCAGAATGTCGCCCAATCTCTGCTAGAGCAGAGCATGGTTAGTATGGATTGGGTAGTTTTACTAGTTGATGGATGAAATTATTGCCCCATCAGCCAAGTTAATTTTTACCATATTTTATAGCTCTCTTAATGCTTTCTGACTATGTGATGAAAAGTGGAAAAGTGGATGTGGTTAAAGTTTTATGGACGACTAATGTTTGTGTCTCCAGTGCTTTTAATTATTTGAGTGAGTGAGGTCACTGGCACCTCAGAGCACGGGAATGATAATTTCTTCTCTGCAATAAATCCTTTTCAAAGAAATATTGCCATAATTTGTTTCACTCAAAATTAGCACATCAAAATATCCAGATATGCAGCATAAAGTGTTTGTTATATTATCCAAATTAATAGTAGAAAGATTAAATCTATCACTAAACTGTAATTTAACTGAAACTACGGAAGATCAGCTCACTGACCTTTTCAGGCATTTAAAAAGCGTGAATCTAAGAAAGGTTTTCAAAATCTCTGCCCGGCTTTCGTATCCGGTGCTCACTGCCGTCAGTAACTGCTAACAGACAATAATGTGAGCTGCTGTAGCACAGAATAAGGCCAAGCTGCACAGGCATAACCTCTGTGAAAATTAACAAAATGTTTTTCTCAGTATTAGTTTTTCCCCCATCATAATTTCAGGGTGACAGAGAGAGATGCGCAGGCTGCAATACCAGCTATGGGCTGAGTGCTTGAGAAAGGCCCATGAAGTTGATGCAAACTGGTAACTTCAAAATTACGTTAACTGATGGATAGACCATTACTAGACGGAGCTGCTATCACAGTCTAGAAAGGAAGCTAAAGCTCAGGGTTGCTTTAAGTTCTAGTGGCGATTTCTTTTTTGTTAGATAAGGTGCCTTTCTCCAAGAAATAGTCTGCTCCTAAAATGTGTTACTCCTTGTTACCTGTGAAACCCCACAGGCGTACACAATGTACAGGGGTGTGGGAGAAAGCGAGGGTGCCAGAGAAGGCTGCAGTTTAAATTAGACATTGAATAGAATCCTGAAGAAGAGATTATCGCATCAACAATGGGTCAAGAAACTCAGCTGAGTTTTTGACTGGGGCTCACGGTACCTCCCTCCCAGGCCTGCCTGACTTATTCTTCTTACAGATCCCTGAACACAATAACAGACAGAATTAGTCTCTGATTCCTGCAGACCCATGACTACAGACGGTTGGACCCAACACACAGGCAGCGTGCCTGCAAAACAGATAGAGGTGACAGTTCTGTGGGAGGGAGGGAGGGTCCAAGTGTGGACATCCAGACCCTGGGGCTCCTGCAGCATCTGCAGCACTGCCAGAGTGAAGGGGCCTGGAAAGACGAGTGCTCAGCGCCTGTGATCTCTGCACTTATCCTATGAACTGAACTTCCTGCTTGGCTCAGTCTCTTGGAGGCCCAATGAAAAAGTGGCAAACAAGTGGTTAAGAGCATTCAACTTTAGCCCAGAATCCCCAGCTCCACACCGCCTGAATTAGAGCTTTTTCCAAGCTCATAAGGTTGACTCATTCGCTTCATTCCGGACTTGACGGTATGTTAGGAAAGTTACAAGAGCAAGGGAAGGGAGCAGAAGAAAGGAAAGGAGAATAACACCTGCCTTTGCAGCTGGTCCACAGGCAGAGCTTTAATGTGCTGCCTTCTGCGAAACTGGGACGCTCTCGTGTTACATGGAGCAGAGGATCGAGTCTGCAGAAAGGAATCCTGCCACTGGAAGATGTGAGTCTTGGGCTCCAGCCAGCAACAGTGGAGAACAGCATTAAATGAAAAGTTCCCTAAGTCCAAACTCATTCAATTACTGAACAACACATAGCTGCATCGTTTGAAAGGGTTTGAAAAATAAATCATTACTACAGAGCTACCAGTTGTTTCTAATTTTGAAGTACTGTCACTATTTTACCCTGAACTACCACCAGTGCTTCCCAGAGTGACCACAGTCACCCATAAACAGATTGAATATCTTCATCTAGGAAGAACTGACCGAGCCTGATAAAAGCTGATTTGGTACTCTGAAAATTGCTTTAGTGCCTGAAGCAGAATTTCATCTCTCACAGACTAAATTTACCCTGGGAAGTGGCACCAGCTTTGCTTTAGGTTACATCCTGAGAAGCTCATTGACTACAATTGAGGAGTCATTGAAGACGAGTGATACCAAAAGGTTAGCACGGAAATATGCATAATGTTATTCCAGGAGACAGAGAGTATAATCTTTAAGAACAGCAAGGAAAGGTTGTGGCAGAAGGTTGCAGAATACAATAAAAAAACCGAAAGCCGAGCTGAAATTCCTTAAGCAGCACAACCTGCATAGTTCTACCTGCCTCTGAAATGAATCAGTGGAACAGCGAGAATGGGACTGCAGAATGTGATCAAAGCACTGCACAGTCAGGGAATAAAATCACATATCAGGAGCCAAAATGCCCTTTTTCTGTAGTCTCAATAACACTGTCAGCTAGGAAGGGATAAAGGCACGTCCAGGTGCAGAAGGAGCATTGCGGCAGTCATCTGCATTTTCAGCAGCCACCTCTCATTCTGCTTCCATAGGGTGAAACAAAGATGAATACTATTTTCAGAGGAACCTAAAGCATCTGAAACTCTCCCTGATCTGCTAGGAAATGAGAGGACAGTCACATTCCCAGATGAGGAAGTGAGTGGGGGATGTATCACCCCCAAAAGGCTTCTGAGAAGTGTACTGTGGAAATGGCAATTTCAGAATTTCAGGAACCTGAGAAGACGTTAAGGATTTAAGAAAGAGTTATTTAAAGTCCTGCAACATTTGAAAGGGGACTTATTGGATGAGGTAGACTTCGAATGGTAGACTTTGAAGAATTAGTAAATATTTTAAGATCACATACAGATGCAGTTTATACTGGCAGATTCAAGTGAGGGATGGGGTTCACATTAACAGGGCTATATACTCTTTGGGGTTTCCTATTTTATGTCAGACAATAATGGTTCTTTGAAAAAAAAATAAATCCATAAACTTTTTTTCAGCTATCTTTTTTTTTCAAGTTCATGGCTAGAGATTTAACGGCCTAAGATTCCTTTAATCTCTAATTTTATGATTCTATTAGATGATAAATAAAAATTTCCTCTATACACATGGAGCAGGGGGGAAATCACCAAAATATTGGAAAAGGATCCAGGTTTTCAGTCAGTTGAAACTCCCTAATTGGCTGGTGTGTTTTTCTGCACTTATTACAGTGAATGCTGCCATCTGTTTCTTACTTCAAAAGAAACAGTCAAGATGATAAGCACGCTCACGGACAAGAAAGTCTTACCATGCATATAGAGTATTTTTAAAAGCACAGTATCCACTAGCTCCCTGTGGATAGAATATTTTGAGTCATGACAGGATAATTACGCATAGAAAAATTGTGACAGGCAAATATTCAACCAGCTCCCATTTGCAATAATGGGGCACGTACAGACAAGGTCACTGGGCCTGCAGGTTTTCCACCACTTGCTTCAGGCTCTACCCTTTCAGGATCCCAGCCAGGGCGCTGCTCTGCAATGAGCCACCATGTCACCAGCAGAGCCATCATCACAACTGCTCAAATATGCACCACACCGGGGGGTTTCCTGATTGTTAAGCACCATAACAGAGTGCTGATGTTTTAGCACTTCAGCATTTAATCCATAAACTGCTGCTTAACCCAAGGACTGCAAAACTGATGCTTGAAAACCCAGTAGTGTCAAAGACCCCTTGCCTATCCACTGGTGCCAGACACTCCCTTCTTGAGCACTTGCAGATTCTTCAGTGAAACATAGCCCGTTAGGCAAAACCCCATGCCAAACAGTACCGGGACCGACATGGTCTGAAAAGTCATGTAAAGGAAATGATAGCACGCTGGCTGTACCATAAAGCACGGTAGCTGCTACAGTTCAGAAGCGCCAATAGCACAAGTGTGAAATATAGGAGAGGATTTCACATACGTGGAGCCTACTATGTGTCTTTTCACCCTGCAGTGCAGCGGAGAGCAGTGAGATTCACGGCTTCTCTTGGTCCCATTCTTTTCCCAGTCCAAGTCTGCATTTGAACAGGTTTGTAGGAAGCCAGGAGAAATAAGAGCTTTCCTCTCTCTGCATCTCATGGCAGGAAATGATAGACCCCATTGCTACAGAGAACAGAAATAACTTGGCTTGTATCATTCCAGCTTTTTGTTTTGTTTCACAAAAGACTTCATTAATTCACCTTTCTACTTTGTTTTTCCTTCGTATGTCAATGGCGATACCATCGTATTTCATGGGTTTACAATAGCCCAAGCAACAGAAGCATGAGAACCATGAACAAGGGCTGAGCCATGCCCACCAGCGCTTCCCTTTGTAAACCACACACAGAAACAGGCAATTTTAGAAGGAACAGGATGCCAACATACATTTTTACCACAGAATGCCCAGGCTCCAGAGGCACCTGCTCAGGAGTGAATGTGGCAAGTGGGAAGAGAAAGAACAGAATAAACACGGGAGGGATCAGAGGGAGATGGCAAAGAGAAAAAACAAACCACAGAACCCAAGATGTGACTCACAGGTCACCCATGAGCATTTGCTATTGGAGCTTGTGCACCACAAAAAGCAAAGAAGAACGAACATACAATCTCAGTCGGAAAAAGAATCATGTCTTGGCAATGTCACAGCTCAGCTTACACGTGTGATGGGTGACTCCAGTTTTCATTTTTCATCCACGCTCTCCAAAACAAAGCAAGCTATGCAGGCGCCCATGGGGTGTGAGACGCAGGAGAATAGCCCTGAGCTGGTACAATAGCTGCTGGCTCTTGCTGCCTTGAGAGGGAAACCTCAGAAAGCACAAGAACAGCAGCTTGGAAATGGCACCAGTGAAGGAGGTGTCGGTGCTGGCACGCTGTGGGGCACTGCTGCAGCCCAGGGTGCAGCTCAGTGCTCAAGCAGATGGACCTTTGGAAATTAACTCAGAGGAGATAGCTGAACCTGTAAACAGGCTATAAGAAAGCATGGGAACTCAACCAGCTCCTCTGTGAGCTTCACACAAGCTTGCTCTGTCTCGGGGAACCGTGCACTAGGGTGCCTGATACAGATAGTGCTTAATCTAAATAAAAAATTTTAAAAAGCTAACAACTACAGCTTGGATGAAGATATCTTTTGCTTTTAAAAGTGTCAGCATTCTCCTGCTGAGAGAGAATACTTAGCATCTCCTATCATCAACAGGCAAACCTTAAGCTGGGCAGAGCTGCCAAACTCCTCTTGTCACAAATGTCTACTGTGCTACCAGAAATGTTTTTTGATAAAGTAATTGGAAAACAGCCTATTTATACTGGATAATAAACAGCAAGTGCCGGAGGGTATTTAACATGCAATGGATACGTGCCATAGAACACTGTGCCCGCTGCGTGACAGCTACTGAGGAAACGAGTTGGACATAGACCCTACAATTTCTCTTGGAAGAGAAGAAATGTCATTTAAGGTAATGTGTACAACTGGTCAAATCAGTGCTGACAAATACATTTGCTGACAACTTCGGCTCTTTTTCCAATTACCAGCTGTTTGCATGCAGGCTACTGTTGTGTTTGTTGTTGTAATTGCGGAACAGACAATTGAAGCGCCTGAGCCAAAGCCCCAAACTCTCATCAACTTCCCTGGGCTTTGGGAAAGGGCTGGAGATGAACACAGCTTACCCAAAGAATTTGTGAAATATTCCATTGGACTCTTTCCTGCTTCTTATTTAAGCTGTGTGACTGATCATTCACATTATACAGAGGTGTTTTTTCTTGCTTCCAGACTAAATACATGAAACTTTTTGATTAATAATTTAATAGCAAATGAATTTTACATATGAATGAATAACCACATTCACATGAGACTAGGACACTGTGAAGACCAGCCATCATGATTGACACCAGAAGGTTCAGTAAGTCTGAGATGTTCAGAACCTGATGTGGTGTTTGCAAGTGTAGTTTCGATCCGTTCCAGAAGCTACCACTGCGCAGATGCCCAGTCTGGAGCAGGGTTAGGCTCAGAACACACTGTGCTGCAAACTGATACACTGAACACTGAGATCACCAATCAACCTGTCCTCCTGGGGAATACAGAGGAAATTAAACCCTGGGATTAAACGTGTAACTGCTGCATTTTTCAGTCTCTGGAGTTATATCGCCTGCCTCTACAGGGGGAAGTAGCTGTCTGTGGAACTCAGCCCTACTATAGCCTGCTATGGTTAACAATAGTAATAACATATCTGTTCCAAAGTACTCCAGGAGAAATCCTTCGGAGGATTTACCATTTAATAGTGAGATTACAATACATTTACCTTTACAGAATAACATCCTCTTTTCCTAATCCAACTGGCTTTTAATAGATTTGTGCAAGGACTCATGGGACATGCCAGCTATGGAAGGATATCCTAATCTGATCCTTAGCTGCTTCCAAATGTCTTAAAGCAGTGTGGATCCTTCTTGCCCTTCTCATTCCAACACACCAGAAAATTTCCCCTTGATATGGGGGCATTTAAAAAAAATATTCTGTATCGCTCCTGTATAATTTTTCTCCCTGTTGGCCTCCATCTATTAACCTGTGAGTAGTAAGACTGGATTCTCATCACCAAGCTGTTGTGGAGCAATAGCTTTTCTTTAGTGGGACCCTGTGCAGAGCAATGTCAACAACTGTACGTGTGCTGCAGAATTCCCACCTACCAGTGCTACACATACGTAGACACTCTGGTCTACCTTTCTTTTTTTCGTGACATTCCTTCTCATGATACATACCTAAAGGAGATCAGATGTTGATATTCTGATCAGATAAATATTCTGATTATTTATCGGTCGTCTTGCATTGAAATCTCTTTCCAAGAAACTCTCCCTCAAAGGCACTGTAATGACCCAGAAGTTTTTGAGCAATTGATTGAAGCTCTGAGCAAGCACAAGACACCTTGTGGCACATCACCAGGATGTTTTCCATTTTTTGGTTCCGACGTTTATTTTCCAAGTGTTGAATGATAACATTAACTACAAACACAATTAAACCAGTAATCTGTTTAACATAATAAATAAGCTCAAGCTGTAGATGTGCTGTTTGGTTTATGTTAATTTGTTCCTTCATGATACTGTCTTATAGCAGCAAGAAATGAGCGTGAAGAAAACAACATTGGCTCGAGTGTTCAACGTGATGCTCAGGAATATTTTTATAAACTACTGCAAAAGCTCAAGGAAAAGGGAACTGGCAACTAACGTAGGGTATGATGAGCTGAGCCAAGAATGTGATTTTTGGACTGTTTCCACTGTGGTTTTCACTTCGGAGTAATTTGTATGATTTGGAAAGCGAGCAATATAACTCTGTGTAGGGATGGGTTATTCAAGGTAACCTCTGTGTTTAAAGTATGGGGTATTTTTATAGCCACGGACTAAAAAATGAGGTCACATGCTACAGCTACCTAAAGCTCAGAAGGAAGACAGAGAATCCACTGTTTCTAATTTCTCACATTATCTTGCACTATACAGAGACACCTATTTTACTGTTCTTAAAACACGTAACTATTAATCTGCTAATGTCATGATGCGTAAAGCCTAGTAAAATGTCCCTCCAGAAGAAATACTAAGTTCTATTCTTTAAAGCTAGTGTTCACGTTGAATCCCTCAAGAAATGCACTGAAGTAGAAGTTCAAGAGTGTCATATTTGAAACTTCTAAAATGTGTTGGATTTTAATGCATTCCTAGTTCATGCAGCAGCCCAGCCTATTTAGCGTTGGATTTTCTCTACGATAAATCTTGAGCTAATTTCTATAAAATAGCTAGAAATGTTTAAGCTGCGGAAAGGTAGAATTTGTGTTCATATACGAAAGCACAGCGACTGTGGGCTCAATACAGTGTGCAAGGTTAGGGCCCCGTCAGGGACCTGTAACCTTTGCTGAGTGAAGGTTTTACTGTGTACATGATCTGGATTACCCAACTGGTACTTAAAACTGTAGTGTTTCCTCTGGAAGGAAACTTCAGGTTCCTTTTAGATAAATTGTTGAAGTTGCTTTTTGTAGCGAAAGAATGAGCCTGGCTAACACAAAAGTCAGACAACAAAACTTTCCTGCCGATGGAGCATTACCTGAGATCAGCAAAACCTCATGGGTAGACAGGCATGACGGAGCATGGGCTGCACCAGACACAGCGACCGCCCCCTGCAATGCCACATGATCAGGGCTCAGCACCCTTGGCATCATCTGAGATGAGGAAAAATGAGATTCGGGGATAATGTCAGCTCATTTTAGCTCCAAATGCCCACAAGGAAAACATGATTGCAACCTGCCACATTCTAGATGCACACAAGTCCCCTTCTCTTTGTCTCCGGAGCCGTGTAGCTCAGACCAGTGGTGGTTTCTGGTCCACTGGACTTTTTATAACTGCAGGAGTACGAATAAACCCAGTTTTCCCCCTGACTGACCCCACTGGTGGGCTGTGCAGAGTTAGGCTAATAAACCGGAAAAATCAGAGTTCTGTTGTGATTAGAAACCTTTGGTCTGTCAAAATGTAGCAGCACATCTGTAGTTGGGTTCTTTGCCCTTGCGCCTCACACCAGAGGTTATCACAAGCCTTTCATTCGCAAAGACGGTGTAGAAGCCATCAGAAAATAAACCAAACTGCCCAGAAACAGGCCAGATCTCGCAACCTGCGAAGCAACACAGCGCTAAGAGGAGGTGATGCTGCCTCCTCTGCAGGTTTTTTTCCCCCGGAGTCAATAAATAACAAGAAGAAAAAGCACAGAGTGTCAAACCTGAGCAGAAGAGCCGACTCAGTAGTCAGGCTGCGATCTTCAGTATGTTCACTGAAAGGTCTGGTTTTTTAAGGAAAGTTTCCCTGTTCTTACACAACCTTCGACAGTTTGCTACAGCAGGGTAAGTGAGGGAACAAGATTAACAGATACGAGATATTTTTACTGCTTCACCCAAGGATTCGCAGAATTCTCTGGGAATTTTAACACTTGTTCAAAACAATGTGTGATTCTTCATGTTGCTCTCGGCGCTAGGAGAGAATTCTACACAGCCTCTGAGTGATTTGTACTGAACAACTTTACGTAATTATTTAACATCCTTCTTCAAACTAATAAATCTGCTAAATTGGTTTTTGATAGGAACCAAAGTGCTGTTATTAAACATCGCTGGCAAATAACAGCGTTATCGAAGTGGAAGCCATTAAGCTGCTCTTCCTACCGACTGTTTTGTATGTTCCCACGAGCTTCGCTGTGACAAATGCTTTGTGGGTTAACTCGCAGGAAATATATTTTTGTCAATTAGCACAGATTATAGGATCGAGGAACGGGATCAGTGAACCATAATGAATATGGTCAATATCTGCCCTAAAATATGACATTGATTTATCTAAATGCAATATTCTGGCTTCATTTACTGCATCTGTCCCTGCTCTCCTCCCCTTACTAAGCATTTATTAAAACCAACAGCAGTGTAAACAAAGCATGTATCAGGCCTATAGCATCTGAAAGTGTTGTCCTTCCGGCACACACTTTGAGATACGGGTCTGGTTTCTGAAAGAGGCATACTCAGCACGTCAAGGATCTCATCAAGTGAAATAGATTTAGATGGGTAACAAATGGGCACACTCCCAACCACCAAAAACTTTAACCAGAAAAAAAGTCTGTATATATGACTGTAAAAAAACCCCTTATTACACAAAGTCCCTGTTTCAAAATATATCAGTTAACACAGAGTTAGCCAAATTTACCAGTAAATCTGAGTACAACTATTCCTGGACAAAGGAAACAAACTAAAACAACTCCTACATCCTCAGCCTACTAAAACACAGTGCCAGATATTCAAGAGCAAATCAGGAATTTGTTGCTGTTGAGAAAGGAGACTTGCAATCTTTGGAGACAAACTAGTCTCTAGTGAACAATAAAAACCTAATAATTTCCATGTTTATTAAGTAACCTATTGCTATTTGCCCTAGAAATCATTGCACACACAAACCCCAACCCAACCAAACCAACAAAGGGAGAAGTCCTGGAGTATGCTGCTATCCCCTCCTGTTGTTCTTCAAGTAACACAATGGAAACTAACACCAAAAATGAAAATATTAGATTACTTACATTGCTTTGGGATAATACAGCTATAGATTATTATAAAAAGAAGACAAATGGAACCCAATTTCTTTATTCTTTTCCTGTTTTTTACTCTTAATGTCATTATTGCCAGTATTTATTGATTTAAACCAAGAGAAGGGAAGGTTTCTTTACAGAGGAAAGAGAAACAGTAAAGGAAGGGGAAGAAATATCACAAAGGAAGGAAACTGTGTGTGTGTATCTTGATCTGTCCTCAGCCAAAATAAAAGATCTTTTTTCTTTTAGTACTTACTTCATAATAGTCTCTACCAGGTCTGTTCCAGCCTCAACATACACCTAATTTCCATTAACATTAATAACTGATGTGTGCTCATATCAAAACAAGAATACACGTCACGTTGAAAAAAAAATCTTAAAACAGTTAAATGAAAAAGCTTTGGAAAAACTCGGAGACAAGCGAAGCACATAATGAGTCTATAAAGGATAATAAAGAATATTTAGCACACCTGAAAAGATTTCACACCAGTTGTAGAAGATTTCACACCAGTAGTAGAAGATTTCACACCAGTAGTAGAAGATTTCACACCGGTAGTAGAAGTCCTAAATAAATCCTGCAAATGGATAAAAGAGGACTATACAATCTTTATATAGGCAGACAAGAAACAAATAGTAAAACCTGCACATAATATTAAATTGTTGTATTAAAAAGCAAGCAACTGAAAAAAGCCCAGAGAGCTTTTGAATATTTACAAGGTAACTTATCCTTATGAAGGATGCCGTGGAATTAAGATGTTACAATCGCAAACAAAATGAGGGATCAGAATTGCGTAGTTTTTCAGCCTTCAATTCGTGTCCTGCACAGTTTTAATCCAGTTGTTTACATTCTCTGTTTCCCACTTGTGTTGTCCTTATTATAGCGGTAATTTTCTCACAGGTGTATCAAGGTACAGATAGATGCATTAATGTTTGTGAAAATATTTACATCTATGGAAAGATACATAAACACAGATATTGATGAGGAGGAAACAACAACTAGAAAACAGAAAAACCAACCCAAACCCACTAGATTTCCCTCCCCAGCTCATGCAGAGCTTGCTAAAGGCACGACACCATTTTCAGTGCTGCAAAGAAGCACAGCAATGGTCTGTGCGGAACTGAGGGCCTCGTTTCTTCTTACCAAATCAGAGAATGCACTCAAGAAAGTCCCTCTGCTCTTGTCTTGCAAAAATAGGTACTCACATGTGGTGTGAACGTCCCTCAGCAGAGGGAGTTCTGATGGTTGCCTAGTACTGTGCACAACATGTATTTCAGAGATGAACCATGATGCCAGCACCATGCCCCGCACCGGCACTTGGTGGGACACCAGCTTTGCAAAGCCACCCCACAGTTCCTTCTCTGAGCACTGGGCCATGTGCAGCTCTGAGAGCAGAGGCACAGTTGATGAAATNGTATTTTAGCCAGATAAAATTCATACTGAATTTTCCAGCACTTACATATTTTCTGCAAAGCTTGGCACAGTTTTGAGCTCTCATTAGTCACCACATATCTACATATTTGAGAAACTGTGTCCTGTTGAGAACCACGGTGCACATGGGCTGCCACCAACTGGAAGGGGTAGCAAAAAATGGCATCGAATTCACTGAAACATTGATGTCTGTGTGCATAGATTTATCGTGCAAACCTAAGCTTCACCCAGTGCTCTAACAGAGATGAATCGTGTGCAGGTGCACGCGAAGGGCCGCAAAGTGCTGAGCATACGTTCGCACTGCCTGGGGGCACGCGATGTTTGTGCAGAGCTCCCCCTGGAAATCAAGGCGGCAGCAGTTAATTGCTGTGTGCGTTTTATTGGAAGCCAGGATAATTCCTCAATGGGTAACATATGGTGCAGTCTGTGCAACACAGAACCCACACTGTCACCAATCTCACTCTGCACTCAGGCACGTGTCTTGGGAAAATGGGGACAGTGGTTGATAGGAGCGTGTGTTTGACGTAGTGTGAGAGAGACATTTTTCATTTTCAGCTTTGGCTGTTCCCCAAAGATGACCTGCAAACCTTCCCAGGACCAACATCTCCAATTGTCTTCCACTACAGTCGCCATATCTTTGGACTTTTGCCATTAAAAAAAAAAGAAAAGAAAAGAAAAGAAAAAAATTCACCTTTTATGAACAAGTTAAAGGTAGCAAAGAGCAATCTGACGTTCTGAACCTTCTGAAGACCTTATCTGCAGCAGTGGCAGTGCTGCCACACCAGTTCATGGCTTATGGCCATTTACTTATTGCAGTACATTATCCCACCGACATACTGACCATGACAAAACCTGCGAGTCCTAAACCTTAGTTAAGTGAGATCAAGTATATGATGAACAGCATGATTCAGGAAATGCTGTTGCTTAATAATGAGACTCATTTCTCATTACCTGTGAACACCAGGAGTAGTTTTTACTGCATTGGATCCCCACATGTTGCTGGCCTTGAGGGGTTTGGTTGGGGCTTTTTGGTTGGTTGGGGTTTTTTGTTGGGGTTTTCTGGTGTTTTCTTCTTCAAAACCTACACACAGCTTGGAACTCTCTTTGGCTTAGTGCATACTAATGCTCAAAGAGAAATACAAAAGAAATTCAATGAAAAAAGGTCTCACTGCCTTTAAGATTTATTTTTCAAGTGCAGTTGTTCAGATGCTTTGTTCCAGAATAAAACTATGTTGCAGTAGTGAAGAATGAGGAATAGAAAAGTCATTTGCAGAATTCTAATTCACCTACAAGGATGATCCTATTAATCGGCTTTCATATTGTTCCCAGTGACCTTTTCCTTCCTGTCACACTATTACCACCCTACTGCTGGGTTTAAATCTTCCTTCCTGCTTCACTGAATAGGAAGAAAATAAGTTCGTTCAGAACAGGCAGTGACCCCAAGTACATGAGAGACAAGTGCTGGCTAATGTTGATTAATTTCCTCTGAACTGTGTTAACATCACTCTCCAGTCGCCATCACTTGAGCTTGCAGTGACATATGTGGTGACTGCGATTGCAATCTGATCAAAATACCGGAGTGTAAAGTCAGGGCTTTGGTAAATGGAGCCTTTCTTAACCCAAACCCCACATCTTCATAGGCTGAGTTTTCTACCAAACATCCTTCACCTTCCATTAGCATCACAAAGATGTTTCCTGGTGGTTGTGTCGACAAGGTTATCTTTATGAATATGAGGTTGAGAAAGTTCTGGAAACTAAAATAAATAAATAAATAAGGATAATAATGAAATCTCGGTAAGAAAGAGTTTACGCACCATAAAATGTTCTTAATGAATCGTGTCTCACTAAAGTTTTGCATCTGCTGGTCTCATTTGCATGACCTATACACGGATGTGACTGTGAAAATCTTTTCTGAAATGGAAGTCATTATCCAGAACAAGTGAAAACCAGTGGGTTTCAAAATATTTCTGACTGCATAAATAAAATGTTTGGAATTGCATTAGGTACCTCATCTGAGTTGTCTTGGTTTTGTGTTCAGAAGGAAGAAATACAGTNGCCTTTAAGATTTATTTTTCAAGTGCAGTTGTTCAGATGCTTTGTTCCAGAATAAAACTATGTTGCAGTAGTGAAGAATGAGGAATAGAAAAGTCATTTGCAGAATTCTAATTCACCTACAAGGATGATCCTATTAATCGGCTTTCATATTGTTCCCAGTGACCTTTTCCTTCCTGTCACACTATTACCACCCTACTGCTGGGTTTAAATCTTCCTTCCTGCTTCACTGAATAGGAAGAAAATAAGTTCGTTCAGAACAGGCAGTGACCCCAAGTACATGAGAGACAAGTGCTGGCTAATGTTGATTAATTTCCTCTGAACTGTGTTAACATCACTCTCCAGTCGCCATCACTTGAGCTTGCAGTGACATATGTGGTGACTGCGATTGCAATCTGATCAAAATACCGGAGTGTAAAGTCAGGGCTTTGGTAAATGGAGCCTTTCTTAACCCAAACCCCACATCTTCATAGGCTGAGTTTTCTACCAAACATCCTTCACCTTCCATTAGCATCACAAAGATGTTTCCTGGTGGTTGTGTCGACAAGGTTATCTTTATGAATATGAGGTTGAGAAAGTTCTGGAAACTAAAATAAATAAATAAATAAGGATAATAATGAAATCTCGGTAAGAAAGAGTTTACGCACCATAAAATGTTCTTAATGAATCGTGTCTCACTAAAGTTTTGCATCTGCTGGTCTCATTTGCATGACCTATACACGGATGTGACTGTGAAAATCTTTTCTGAAATGGAAGTCATTATCCAGAACAAGTGAAAACCAGTGGGTTTCAAAATATTTCTGACTGCATAAATAAAATGTTTGGAATTGCATTAGGTACCTCATCTGAGTTGTCTTGGTTTTGTGTTCAGAAGGAAGAAATACAGTGTTTTGCTTCAGCTGAGATTTACAATATGTTTAACCATGGAGGCAGATTANTTTTACCTCCACAGGGTTCTGTTCCATGGGTGCAAACAGCTGAGCGTTAATAAAATTCCTAAAATTGTACACCAGAGAGGCAAGTCTGCTAGACTGCTGCACAGCTATGATGATGTGTCGAGGTGAATCTGAAGGGCTAGAACTGACAGTAGAAATCAATGTCTCCGTGTCAGTTATTGCCCATTACCTCTCAGGTCCTAGTCCAAAATTCAAGCCGCGCCTCCTTTATTCGGAACCTTCTTTCTGTCACTGAATTCAACCAAAGAAGGAGAAATCCACATGTGCTCCCCCACAACAGAGCGCTCAAGCCAGCGGGTTTGGGATGAAGACGGACAGAGACACATGCGCTGAAATGGCCCATACAATCAAAATGGATCACAGTGGGGAAAGGAAACTCAGTATTCCTGAGTTCTGGGCAGTTCTGGGCAAACAAAAGGGAAAATGTCTACAGAATATTAGAGGCATTGAAACCTCTGAAAGAATTATCTCTGTTACTATGAGATCTTGATGATTGAAGGATTATCAAACATCATCTTCATAATCCCATCAGTGACGGACAGCAAAACCACATAAATTCCAAACCGATATCCACTGCACATCATCTTTTTCAAACTTCAGGGTCCCTGCTTCTGTGTTTAGTCACTGAAGTAAGAGATCTGCCGAGTACCAATTCATCTGGAGATCCCATTACTTTTACTGTGAACTGGCACTGCTGCTTACCCCTGAAAATCAGATTGCTTGCTTAAGCTCACACCCTTCGAATTAGCTGTGCAGGCTTCAAAGTATTGGTCATCAGACTTCTCATCTTATTCCCACTGAGATTCACGACACATAGCTCAGAATCAATTAACTCTGTGATCCTGAACCACTGCAGATATACTAGATCTTTCTAATCCTGTTACTTGATACAGAAACCTCTTACACAAACAAGGAACACTATCAATGCTGCAGAGCATGGCTATGCAGCTCTTGTTAGTCCTGGCTATTTAGCTTGTTAAACCTCAAAAGGCTTGATCCAGTTCAGACACAGGTACAAGCACCTTAGAGATTCATACAGGAACATTTAAGGGGAAAGCCATCTGACACTGCAATTGTTTCTCACAAAGCTACCCCTTTGCTTTTGATGCAAAATAATGATAAGGTTTGGTGAAACGATAAAAGCACTGAGAACATCCAGGTGCCCATGTTTGCCAATCTGTGTGAAAATCTGTCTTCTCTTGTACGAATTGGTTCCTAGTTTGGAACTTACAGGATTCTTCACAGCTGAAACAAAAATGTCCGTGTTTCCTTTCTGCATCCACTTCCCCACATCCCCAAGAGCGACATTCAAAACCCATACATACATATATACATTTGCATGTGAACATGAACATACACGTATGAGCCACAAGATACCACCACCACAATGAACTAAATTCCGACTGCCCATTATGCCTACAAAAATGGAGGGAAGCCCTTCTGGTAGCAAGGATGGAACAACATATTTACACATAACATCTTTTCAGAACTGAAGTGATGCTGCACCAGTGGTAGCTTAATTACATAGCAGTCGGATTCCAAAGAAATTGGAGCTATTTTTAAATGTCATGAAAAACAAGTATAACTTGCAAGCTAAAAAAAGGCAGTTGTAGAAAAGAGATACATGAAAATAAGTGCTACAAAAAGGCCTTATACAAAACAAAAGCTCATACAGACCAGAAGTAACTACTGTGTATTTAACTCTCTGCTTTTTGAGCTGCTTGCGCTCTCCTCTGAAGCTTTAGTGCCCTGCTCATACCGCTTGTGTCTCAGGCAGCCCCACTTCTGACCCAGGGAGGGAACATGAGGCTTGTGAGCCCTCAGCCACCAATCTCCCTCTGGTTTTTATTCAAGATTATGATGGAGGAGACCCCAGAAGCTTCAGCCGACCATACTTCCACCCTTTGGAAGGAAAGAGTATTGAATTCCCTGCCTGTGAGGAAGGAGCCTCTTGAACACACCAGCAATACCAGTCATGTACCCACCAAATGCAGTGACTCCCCCCGACGTGGGGAGCCCGCAGTGCTGGGTGCTGCAGCTTCACCGTACGCAACAAGGAGGTCACAGCTTTAGCTGTGAATCCTTGGAAAAAATCAAAAGGCAATTTGTTAAGATGCATGAGTTCAATAGATGGCACGTGACTTTCTTTTTCTTGTGGAACAAAGTTTTCCTTTTCGACTGCAGTAAAAGCATTGAAATTGTTTTGAAGGTGTGATTTGTAATCAGTCACTGATCAGCTCAAAGCACACAGGTCCATCTTTTCTAACCCTTTGTAACAGGTAACGTGTGAACATCAGCAGAGAAGTATTTTCATCTTCAGTTAAACACAGACTTCTAAGCTAGTGTCTCTTTTCACAAGTGCTTCACGTTCCTTTTTCCCACCTCCCAGCTGTGCAAAAGTAGCGAGGAAACACTTCAATTGATACAGAAATATTTTGTCTGCTGCCTGTATTTACATGTCAACAGACACGTGTGCAAGTGCGTACCTCTGTGTGTGTGTGAGACTGGATCTACGGCAAAGGTGGGAGCACTTGGCATCGTCTGAACAAACATTTCCCACACACTCCTGAAACCCAGAACAACTCCACTTCAGTGCGCACCTTCTGAGGGGTGGCAGGTACAATATGACAGGCACTGGGCTGAGGCTCGATAAATCCTGGCTCACGTGGCGAGTGGGGCTGTACTGAGCTGAGTTGTACCATCTGTTTCAGCTGTGCATACTGTCAGCTGGCTGTGACCAGCACCAAGCTGAGGCTACCACATGTCTAAGTGTCCACAGCAATTTCGCCGTGTCCATTAAGCCACCCGTTCACTCTCTACACCACTTCCCTGTGTCTTTTTCGTGGGCAGCAGTATACTCATTGTTGCGGGCAGCAGACAGGTTACATCGCAGCGAGCTCTCTGCGTAGCTGGTCACACCCATCCAGCCAGCAACAGGGCACAGCCTCCCTGTGACTGAAAAGCTCCTGTGAGCTCAAGAGAACCTGGATCTAATTCTCTGCCTTCATGGAAGACTCTCTGCAGCCACCATCAGGTGGTGGTTTTCTCACCAGACTTTAATGACTGCTTTTGGTATAGGTGGTAACTCAACACATTTTTAAAATATCAGACTTCCTACCATATTCTGTTTATTATAAAGCACATATATGCATGTCACGTATCAGGAATGTGAAAACATGAAGTCATAGAATCATTTGGGTTGGAAGAGACCTTTTTGATCAACCATTCGCCCAGCACTGCCAGAGCACCACTACCCCATGTCCCTCAGCACCACATCTCCACGGCTTTGAAATCCCTCCAGCAATCACAGGGACTTCAACACTGCCCTGCGCAGCCTGCGCAACCCTTGACAGTGGGGAAGAAAGTGTTCCTCAGGTCCAACCTTAACGTCCCCCGGTGCAACTTGAGGCCAGTTTCCTCTTTTGCTATTGCTTGTTACTTGGGAGAAGAGACCAACCCCTCCAAGGTTCACATGATCACTTTGGTTACCAGATGCACATAAAATCCTAAAAAAAAATGACGTCAGATACCTAAATCTAAATTAGGATGAAGCCAAACACCAAAGATGGATATGATAGAGGAAGGTCCAGCACACTGGCGGCAGCTTTTGTGCCTCTCTCTCAGCCCATCTCTCATCCCATTCCTCCCAGGAGGAATTGCAGGCGTTCCCAGCGATGCAGGATGAGGTGACATCGGCACTCTGTCTGGGAGCCAGCCTCCAGCGTGCTAATGTCCCAGCCATCAGATATGGTTTATTTTAATCAGCTCTACAGTCCTATCAGAGCTCTTTGTTTGCATTTAATCACTTTCTTTTATTGCTACCTCCCTGGTAAGAGAAAGTTTTGATTGTTGCCACAGTCCACAGGAGCTGCTCTGGGCTTAGCACATCAATGTAAACAACTGCTTGTTCATTATTTATGGGGCAAATTTTAGTCAAAGTGACACAAAGCTACTGTAGGTTTCTCTAGTCAGCATGTCACTGGCAGGTTTCAGAGTGTCATGGCCATCTACTGCAGAGAAGACGTTATTAAAAATGCATCAGTAATCGTCCCTGAATAGATGTGATGTTAAATAGCATATTGAAGCCTTTTTTTCTTTCTTTTTAAGAGAGTGTATCACTTCTTTTAATTGCAAAGGGCATATGGCAAATCTGCCGTGTGCAAAAGCAATCATCAAATTTTCACAGATACCAGTGTAAGTAAAGGCTTAATCCAAGGGGACTAGCATGATTATTTTGGCAAACAGCATACTGCAAAAAATAGTTTACAAATGCAAGTTCAATTTAGCAAGTTTTTCCAACTGTAAAAGAGGAATACAAAACAAGCCATTTAGGCTTTTTGTTTCAAATGACCTTTCTTCAAGTTTTGAAAGGGTAAAGCAGTAAGAAGATGGAATGAAATACTTAGCTTCATAACAAATTAAATGTCTCAAGTCAACTCAAAACATTTCCAGGCCAGAAACTAAACAGAAATACCCCGTAATCCCACAACACTCATGAACAGCACTGAAATAGGTACAGGTTATAAATATGAATATATAAATGCGACACGGTGCAATTCAGAGCCTGTGATCTTGATTTACAAATTGTAAACCCGCGTTGGTGTCCTACCCATGTCACAGTCTGGCTCAGGTCTAATGCCACTTCCCGTTGAAGGGCTTATTATAGCGTAAGAGAGAACAGAAAGAACCAAGCCTGAGCTTTGGAAAATAATTTTTAGAGCAAAATAAGACTAACGGTTTCTGATGGCCTAAGAGACAATTCTGCCCAGCCCTCTGACTGGTTGGAAGGACCCAACCTTCTGGTTGGAAGGGCCCAGCTCTGACCATCATCTTCCTTCAGGGCTTTTCCTGGGTAGCTCCTCGACATTGCTCTTGAGCTTATTCCCCATAAACAGCTACTGCTACTCCAAACCAACCCTGTGCTGCACAGAGTTGGGCATGGAGCTGGCACCTACTTCTCTCAAAAACATTTGTAATGTCATTTTTGGACTCTGAGGAGCTCTGTTGATTGATCCAAAAAACACCAGCTTCTCAAAAATCCAGTTCTCACCACAGTACAGCAACTATAATCCCAGCATTGGATTGATTATGGGGTTTTTTTGACCAGATATGTCTAGTTCAGAGGGCTTTGTGCTAATAAATTGCTCTAGGTTAATATAAGGTACCTTCAAAACACTGGAGATTTCATTGTGGAAAATACTTTGCAGAGCTGCGTATCCTAAATGGCAGCACTCCAAAGTCTGGAATTCAAATCTCATTTACGGTAAATGACTGGCAACCAGGAGATGTAGAAGGATTTTTTTAATATGCTTAATAGAATATAGGGGAGAGAGGGATGATTTTTCAATTCCCATATAGTGCACATGGGCTTATTCAATAAATTAGCCATAGGTAAAGGAAATACTTGTCAGACAGTAGCTAGGATAATATTGGTGATGTTTGACAGCAATACTGTGAGATTCGCTACGCTCTCGAGTAGCAGCACAAGTATCAAGATCCTCATGTTGCTTCTGTGCCATTCAATGGTAGAGGTTCAGGTTATTGCAGAGGAGCTCAGGGTTGGTCGTGTTCCACCTCAGGTTGTAGACACCTCACTCATGGCAGGAGAGGAGGAATCAGGTGGGTGGTGAGTGCTTTGCAAAGCCCCACACGCTGAACCCTAACGCAAGCGATACAGTGTGAGTGGGCTCTAAACCCAGAGCCTGATTCACAGATTCACAGATTCACAGTTAGGGATTGGAAGGGACCTTGAAAGCTCATCTAGTCCAATCCCCCCCATTGCTGGAGCAGGATCACCTACACCAAGTCCCACAGGAACTCGTCCAGGCAGGTTTTAAACATCTCCAGAGAAGGAAACTCCACAACCCCCCTGGGCAGCCTGGGCCAGGCTCTGGCACCCTCACTGTAAAGAAGTTCTTTCTAGTATTCAAGTGGAATCTCCTGTATTCTGGTTTACACCTGTTATCCCTTGTCTTATCATTGGG
>WEIS01039071.1:0-48064 GCA_013389965.1 Todus mexicanus | reverse complement strand
GAAGAAGAACCCAGTAAAGCCAGGAGAACTCCTGATGCAGAATTGAATATTTCACCAGAGGGTGATGAAGATGAAGGCATTGAGGAAGAAGAGGAGGAATGTTGGGGTATGTTTTAAATTATAGTGCACAGTTAAATAGAAATCCACTGTCTGGAAAAGCAGATGTGGAAGCACAACAGCTTTTTGTGCTTGGTTTCTTAAAGCAAGGAGTTAAAGCTCATCTGAATTTCAAAAGGAGCACATGTCTGGGTGTCACGATGANCAAAAGGAGCACATGTCTGGGTGTCACGATGAAAATGTAGAGGTGTCCATCTCTCTGAACGGTAGCCAAACAGGCTGTTAGAAGGGAATGCGTCCCTGCCCAACAGAGTAGGTGGAAATGTCATGCTTTCTACTGCTGAATGTTTACAGAGATCTTGAATATGTGTCTTCAGTGCTCACAACAGGATCAGGATCGCTTTGTTAGCACTTGCCATGTCAGGTGTTGATTAGTGTAACTTCCGTCAAGTCTTTGAAGGCATGCCTGATGAAAACACCTCTAGCACCTCGCCTGAACGTGTTCCAAGTAGCACAGCTATGCATTGCAATACCTATTGCTTTATTAGCTCATTAATCATGCCATATGTTCTCCCTCTCATGCAGGGTCTCTGAGGCGACCGTTTGCTTTTTTAATTCTTTATTCTAGCCTGGAAATATCTTTATAGAGTTTGATGTCTCTCTTTGCACTGGAGTTGCCCAAATCCTAGGCCCTGGGCATCGCTAACCTTGAGCAAACTGTTGTTTGTCAAGACAGTGCATCATCTCTTGAAAATTTAATCACAGATGAGGTTTTTTTCTTCTCTCTCCCACTAAGATCCGTTGTTGCCACTACCGAGTGAAAGCCACGTCACGTGTCTGAAGACATCTTTTGGGCATTCTTCTTTTAAACCGTAAGTATCTTTTCTCTTAAAATGTGCACTCTATTGCTGCTTATTTTTTAAAAATCCACTAATACACTGGGACCTGTGCAAAATCCCTAGAGAAAGGAAAGCAGCTTTTGCCACAACAAGATGCCAAAATTTAATGGATTATTAACTACAATACTCTGAGAAGAGGATGAGTTTCTTGACTCTTCTGATGGCGTACCTCCCAAGATTGAAGCTTTATTGGACCAGGTCTAGTTCAAATGTTTTAAACAGCAAGCAACAAACTGTGCAGATATTATTCCCTGTATGATAACCTTCCTTAGCCTGGTTATCCCTTGTTTTGTGGCTTTAATGAAGGAGGGATAGGCTTCTGTCTGTCTAGTGTGGCATAATCTCAGTGCAACCAGAAGGCTGTCTTTAACGTGAAATTCAGCTGAATACACAGCTTGACGAGATTTACGTGTGACGGCAAAAATAAAAAAAATCCCCTTTGTTTAACTTAAAGGGTCCAATGGAAAGTGATCAATTCTGTATTAGAAGACAGAAGAGATAATCTTGTTGTCATGGCAACTGGTGAGTTACCTTTACCTCCTAAGCAGCCTCACAAAATCCTTTCCTTTTTGAGGAGAGTAGGACTCAAATTTGGAGACCGTCCATGTGGCTCATATGAGCAGGGTGTCCTGATGGAAATGAAGTCTGAGCCAGCTGTGCTGGCTACTTTTTTCTGTCCTGGCGTTTATCACTGACCTTGGTGTAAAGAAAGGTATCAAATGGATGCTGACCGCATTTATCTCACATCTTTGTTCCTCTACTACGGGAACAAACGTCCCTTTTTTAAGGCCTCAGCATGGTGTTAAAATGGTCCTATGTTATAGCTCCAGGGAAAGCATAATATTTCACTTCTGCCTTTTTTTTTTTTGAAGGCTATGGAAAAAGCTTATGCTACCAGTTTCCTCCTGTTTACACTGGATGTACAGGAATTGTTATCTGTCCTCTTATCTCCTTGATGGAAGACCAGGTGCTGCAGCTGACGTAAGTAACGTAGTAGTAGCAAGCTGCTGCTGTATTGCCTGTGGCAACCCACAGATTTCTGCTTGTGGCATTTCTGGGTGTTTCAGGTTGCAGCTTTCTACAGCAAGCTGTTGGTGTGTCAGCTGTAAGCATATGTTTCCCTAGGAACACAAGCAAACTGTGCAAATAGACTGAAATCACTGGGTTTGCCAATTACGTGAACCGTGGGCTGAGTTTGTGAAGGTTCTCTGTGGGCGAGTGGTTCCTGAAGGTGGATCCTGCTCAAGTATTTCTGGATTCACAAGCCTGAACTGATGGAGAAGTTTCAGAGGCTGCTTTAGCCTGGGAGAGTTATGGCAAAATTTGGTAGGACTTCCTTTGGGTCTGAGGAGTAATATCTGAACAATGTAGAGCTGGAAGCTGTAGGTCATTCAGATCCATGTTATGGCACAGGCTTTTAAGAGGGTCGCTGCAGTAGGTCTCCTAACACCCGGCCTCTGCGCTTCTTAAAAGCTCCAGTGGGGGAACTCTTGGGTGATGCTGACTCGCTCTTACATGAGCGGTTACAGATGTTGTCAAGATAAATCTCCTTGATTTTAATACCCGATAATACTTTTTCTGCGTGTACTTGCTGTCTGTTATAACAACCATTCACTTCTGACTCTTTTTCATTTAAGCTGTGGGAATCCCGCTGAGTTGTCTAGTTCATTCCTGCCCTGCACAACTTGGCAAGAACAGGTCTTTTGTGAAAGAGGGGATATGAAGATTTTTTGAAGTCAGGAACATCAATTACATGTGGTATTTTGTGCGGCACATCACGCCTGCGTGCAGATGAATGGCTGGACAGGCTAAGCTGGCTCTCTAGCTTCTTGACTGAGTATTAATCAGCAGGGTGTCTATATGTATTCAGCTACTTCTTTGGCTTTCGTGCTGTTTTCTTCAGTGGAAAAGGTTTATTCACCACCTTCTCAGTGGGTCATTCATTCAGAAGGCTGAGGAGACTGAATTTCTACAGTCTAATGCAATTTAGTCATTTGTCTGTCAGTCTGGGTGCAGTTCTCCAGAGGACTGAAACAGAGGAATGAGAAGCTGTTGAAACAGAGGGCTGTAAGAAAATGGAGTAAATCACCAAGTTAGGAGGACAGGGCTCCAGAAGGGGGTCAGATACAGAAGCGGCTGAGCTGGTTGTTTTTGAATCTGTCATTAAAAAGCAGCCACCTGATTGAAAGTTAGCAGGCGCAGCACCAGCAGTTCGCGAAAGATTGAAAGGCAAAGCAAAAATTGCAAACTAGTCACAGAATCACAGAATGTTAGGGATTGGAAGGGACCTCGAAAGATCATCTAGTCCAATCCCTCTGCTGGAGCAGGATTACCTAGTCCAAATATGATGGATTGCATAAAATAATAGCTAGAGGAAATTACTTATTTTCTTCTTTGGGATATTTTGTTAGTAAACTGGGCTCTTGTGCGAGGAAAATGGCCTTTATTTCTCAAATTCCTTATTGCACTAATCAAGTGCGTGTGGTGTTGGGGACAGCTGGAGGGGAAGTAGAAGAGTGTTTGGGTGGCAGGAATAGCCACTGACTGCTCTTACTTTTTCAAAAGGTTTTTCCTAACAAAGATCCTTGGAAGAAAGTAGTCTCTGACCGTGCAGCTTGAACTCGCTTTGTGACATGCTGGCGTAGGCTGAAAGCTAAGTCAGGAAGTGTTGAGAGGAAATCTGTTCATGACTGTGCTTTTTATTTCTGCAGGATGTCAGGGGTTCCAGCTTGCTTGCTTGGTTCAGCTCAGTCAAAGAACATCAAAGAAAGCATCAAAGAGTAAGTCCTAGCTAAGTTTTCTGGGACTGCTGGTTCTGACGTAGTTGTGTTTGAGAGGTAGGATGTCTCGCTGATCTGTCAGTGCTGAGACTCTTGTTCCTGGCCCAGACCTGATGCCTGACAGTCAGCGATATCGCTTGTGTGGAGGAGGCTGTAGCCACCCTCTTGTGCCCTCCGGCTGGGGAGATGGGGCTTGTTGACTCAGCTTTGTTGTGAGTTATACATGATTTGACCGAGATCTTAGAACCATATTTGTCATCAAGTCATTGCAACAGTCCTTTCTTGGTTTAAAGGCTAGTAAATCTCACTCATGTTTTCCCTTTCCTGTAGCGCTGTGTCCTGCTTTGCTTTCCTGCTCTTCTAAAATGCTTTCTAGAGTCCTCACTTGCTTGCTCTTGTTCCCTTTCCAGAATTCTGCACTTATTCTCAGTGACATCTTCTAGACAGCCATGGGCTTGTTTCATTTGGTGGAGTTGTCTGGGGTTTTTCCTTCTGTAACGATGTATTTTCTTCATGTTTCAGGGGTCAGTACAGAGTCATATATATGACTCCAGAGTTTTGTTCGGGGAACTTACAGTTACTTCAGGATCTTGACCAAACTATTGGTAAGTTGAGGATAAGGTTGCGGATAAGTTGGCAGACACCTTAAATTTGTAATTATGTTTAAACTATTTTCATGCTTGAACATTTTTCACAGGCCTCTTACCACTGATAAGGTAAATGGTGTCAGAAGATCCTATCAGTGATGAAAAACAGATCATACATGAGGAGTGTCTTCAGTGTGGTCTTGGCATGGGAACGTTAGACAAGTTACTGAGACCAGAGGGGCTAAAACACTGACCTTTAAATCACAGGAAGTGAAATGTGTATCACTACAATACTTGAACTTTTGAAGTATTCTAATATCTCTGATGGTTCTTGGAATGTAATAAAGAAATGCTGTTTTCAAACACTACAGTGCATCTTAAAAAATCTCATTTCATCAGAGATGATGCAGCTGATGCATCTCTCGTAGTAGGGTGGATTCAACACATATAAGCTCCAATAGCTGTATTTTTTTTACTAAGGAGCAGAGTTTCTAGTGCTGTAGGCAGGGAGGACTCTAGGAAGAAGATGAGCCATCTGAATTCCTAGGGTCCCAAGAAGCTGTGTGCTTTGGTGCGCTGACACTAGGGCACTTTGAACATGCAGATTAGAACGAGATATCTGTTTTTCTGATTAGAGAGTATAAGGTTATTTTCCAGGGGCATCTTTAACCCCTCTCCCTTCATATTTTTCTGGTCTTCCACTTATATTATCAGTGTAGACCTGAGACACTCAGGCTTTGCTTTACAATCCAGGAAATAAAACTGTCATCAGCATTTGTGACTATGATTAAGAAAGTCTGGGAAGCAAGAGGTGGGGAAAAGTCCAATCAGAAATGCCTCAAGATTTGGACCCATCTTGGAGATTTGGAGCTTGGAGAAGGAGGCAGAGGTGGCGGTGGGGGACTCTGTAAAAGCTCTTAAGGCATTTTAAAAAGCGGACGTTATTAAAATGGGCTTGGGGAGCTGGTATAGCAGAAGGCATTCTAGAAAAAAAAATTAAGTAGATTGCTGGTACCTTCTCAGGGAAGCTTGAAATTGAGCAGAATGGGCTGTTTGTATTTTGTCTTGTTCATGTGTCCATGCTGTGGTTTTGTGCCCACCAGGGATTACCCTCATAGCTGTCGATGAAGCTCACTGCATTTCCGAGTGGGGCCATGACTTCAGAAACTCCTTTAGAAGCTTAGGCTCATTAAAGAAGACTCTGCCATCGGTGAGGCTTTCATACGTTTGATCTCCAATGTAGAGAGGGATGCTATCTCATTTTATATGATAGTTTGAAATACTAGTCCTTTGGTGTTGCCCTTTGGGTGTACTTGCCATGCTGTTTTGGAGTTACCGCAGTCTCTGACAGTGATTGAGCTTTGTGGGTTAAATGAAGGATATTCTGAACCTGAGCTACCAGGAACTTCTGAAAATGAAATGACCTTGGATCCTTGTACTGTAGAAAATGATGTCCCTAAGCTCCCTGTTTAATATTGATGGTATCTAGACTCTCCTCAAGCATTTATCGCATGAGCTCAAAAACTTAGAGCTGAATTTTACAGGCTGGTGTTGGAAGTATCATCCTGTGTTCAGCAAGTTTAGCCAACCACATCGGAAAATTACTGTATACTCGTAGAAGAAGTAACTAAAAAAAGCACATGCTCAGAATATAACCCTGTATAACTTTTTGTTGCAGGTTCCCATTGTTGCTTTAACTGCAACTGCAAGTCCATCAATTAGAGAAGACATAGTGAAGTGTCTGACCCTGAAGAATCCCCAGATCACGTGTACTAGTTTTGACAGACCTAACCTGTACTTAGAAGTTGGACGACAAAGCGGAGATATCCTGAGAGATTTGAAGCAGTTCCTTACTAGGAAAGGAAAGTAAGGATTTCAACCTGTTCTCATTGATCCGTCAGATATGTTGGTGTTTTTGAGTTTTGGTAGTGCACGAAGTAAATTGGTAGCAGTCTTCGCCTGATTTGGTGAGGAGGGGCCTGGTCTTTCTCTACAGCTTGGCTTTAATGTCATGCTTTAAGGAAGTTAGGAGGCCTTATCCTGCTGCTTCTGCAGAGACCAAAATCTTCTGTCCTTGCAAAATGAACTTAAGAGCACTAAATAACTTCCAAGTCCGTTTTTCCAAAGGACAGATAATTTGTGTACAACTGGACCACTTAAAATCTGTTTCCATTTCTAAATCCCCAAGATAATCTACTGGAAAAGCTGTGTTCCCTTAGACTTTTTGCAGAAGGATAGCTTCTTCTGTTCTGTGTCTTTACCTGTTGCTATTACTTACAGCAGTTCTGTGTATGAGTTTGAAGGCCCCACTATCATCTACTGCCCATCAAGAAAGGCCACTGAACAGGTTGTGTCTCAGTTGATTAAACTCAATGTGGCCTGTGGTGCGTATCATGCGGGTATGGGGAACAACCAAAGAAGGGAGACCCATCACAAGTTCATGAGGGATGAAATTCAGGTACGTAGGAAAATAAGCCCTCTTGAATCTATTTATAATTGCAGAGTTTCTTTCTGGTAGAAGAAAGAATTTGAGAATATCAGCATGTTTCCCATTAATCTTTCTCCGGTTCTAGGCAAAGAAATTGCTGGCCTGTGCTTAATTCCTGGCTCATGTTTCATACTTCTTTAAGTCTCGTAATGCACAGCATCTGAAGAAAATAGTGATAGCTGGAACAGTATCGTCACAAGTTCTCTGAGCTGTTTTCTTCCTCCTGCAGCTAGCAGGCGAAGAGTTATCCTGAGACCTCCTGTGTTGCTCTTCACAGTGGGTTTTGTCCCAATAGGTTTTATCCCTTTTGAGGAAAACAGCTTGAAAATGCTCCAGCATTTGCCACAACACATCATCACTCTCACAGTTGTAATCCTCTGCTCCTACTCAGACCAAAACCAGCCTGAACAGCACTGTGGAAGTCAAGAGAGTCTGAAGCCATTGTAATTTAGGCTGAATTTTGAGTCCATAGAAAAAAGTTTCCACCAAATGCATGAACATTAATCCAGGCTTAATATTCTTGATGCTCACTTCAAAATACTCAGCATGTGGCTCTTGTTTTGTAGTGTGTGGTGGCTACAGTGGCGTTTGGAATGGGCATCAATAAAGCAGATATCCGGCTGGTGATTCATTACGGTGCTCCTAAGGAAATGGAATCCTATTACCAAGAAATTGGGAGAGCTGGTCGCGATGGGATTCCTGCTTCTTGTCATGTCTTGTGGACTGGGACAGATTTGGCTTTTAACAGGTAAATGAATGAAGACAACTGCTTTGACACAATCAAAAGAGGAGCGGGAGGGGTTGGTTGAAAATGTGGTTTATTTTCTGGAATGGTTTCACGTCCTTTCCTGCACACGCACCGTACCAAGTCTGCTATAATTCTAGAAGATAATCCACCAGTGTGCTAATGGCGAGTTTGTCCTTCTTCTAGTTCTGCTGTCGGAAGGTGCTTTGCAAGGCAGGCAGTGATAAAACCTGGTCACTTGTCTTGTGAATTACCTCGCCTGGTTTTAAACTCCTTACCACCCCTTAAGAGTGCTGATGCTGTAGAATTGCTTTTTTCTCTCTACTTTCTAGATGTCTAAGTGGAGAAATAGATATTTTTTTCTTCTGTGAGGGGGAGTCCTGGTTGTAGGAGTCTGTAGCTGCTGTAGGACCACAGAAATGTCTGTACGCAGTGATTTGAACTTGTCAGCAGACTGCCAGAGTCTGTGAAACCATATACTTCCCTATTCTCTTTTTTTCCAGGCAGGCAAAAGCGTACTTTGCTCAACTTTAGAGGTGGAATGGTGTAGCTGCATTACTGTGGTGCCGCACACCTGCAATATTGGCTTGTTTTCCGTGCCATGTGGCGCAGTGAGTGTGGTACAGATTGTAGTTCAGGTTGGGCTCATGCGGCAGCTCTGAGCACAGGCAGACCGAGTGTTCCACACGCTCGAGTACTCCCATGCTGCTTTCTCTTGGATGCTCCCAGTGATTTCTACAAAGGGTATTAAATTAGGCAATGGAGTAGATGTGTCCTGATATGCCACCTCTGAGGTTCTTGAAAGAAGAGTGGCTTAGCAGCCTGTGGGGTTGGAAGCTGCTCTCTGCCTCTGCCTTTGTTGAGAATAATCATTATATTTAGAAGAATATGAATAAGGTGCTTTTCTGAATATGCCCCGTGCTATAAGGATCAAGATTGTGGAGAAACAGGCTGGCAGTTTGGGGCTGGTTTAAGTAGGATTTATGTTTTCTTTTCTAGCTGTTTCTGGTGAATGTGACTAAGACAGTCATAACTCATTTTTGTTGTGGGACAGGGGAAAAGTGCTCAGTATTTAAAACTCGTCTTGATTTTTTTTGTTTCACTGACAGACATCTTCTGAACGACATACGCAATGAAGTGTTCCGGTTGTACAAACTGAAGATGTTGGCAAAAATGGAGAAGTACCTTGTGTCCAATAGCTGCAGGAGGAAGTGAGTATGGGAATCTGTTTAACACTTTAGGTCGTTTCGGTCAGCTTTGATAAGAGCCATTGCAATACTGTCACAACTAGAGGTTGTAGCCAGAAGACCTCTTCTGTTCACAAAAGTGTTCTACAAACATATTTTATATTAAAAAGCAGTATCAAAAAGTACAGCCTTCAGCATATTTATTATACATGTACATGAAGTGTTTCCTTATTTACTTTTCAAAACCACCCCTCACCCCCCCCCCGCTTTTTCTTTAGAGGAGTCAAGGCCAAATAATTGGTTCCCCAGTGAATCAATTAATGATGCTGATTTCAAGTCTGTTTTCAGCAATAAGTTTAATGTGTAAATTCCTGCTCTTTTATTTAATTCCCTACATTCCCTTGGGTAGGATGATCCTGTCTCATTTTGAAGACAAACAACTCCGGAAGGTTTCCTCTGGCATCATGGGCACGGAAGAATGCTGTGATAATTGCCGGTCCAGGTAAGCTTTCTTCCCTCAAGACTGATACGAGAGGTTATGTTCTCTCAGGCTGACTTACAAGAGAAATTATCTACAAGAATTGACTGTTTATCCATCTGATCTTACAGATGTTCAGCCTGGAGTTTATCTTTGAGCAACTGCCTCTAACCTTTTCCTAAAGAGCTGAGCGCAGCCACGAGGCAGCTCCAGGTTAGGTTGTGGGGAAGCCTGTAAACAAAGTATGGTCACAGGTCCTAAAAGGGTTTAGAGCAACACACTTAGACTGTGAAATAGACTTTTGCTCATCGTTTTGAGTCCTTTCGGGTAGTTAATCCCAAAAGAAAACACTGGTGAGTGGAGCACGATGCCGTGTGTCTAAGGTGGGATTGCAAGAGCGCTAAGGGAGCTGTTCTCCTGTTACAGCATGTGCTGCCAGATGTTCCTTCTCGCATTGCTCATCATCTTGCAGACGTGCCGAAGGGGAGCCGAGGGGGACGATAGTCACAGAGCTATGAGCAGAAACACCTTCCTCCATTTCTCTGGAGTCCTTACATGCTTTCCCTGAAGTTATAATAAAGGATTCCTTGTTCTTGCTGGTAGTGTGATGAGATGAGAGACAAGATCTTCCTGATCAGAGACAAGATGTTAGGCTGTGTTGCTTTTTGGAAAAAAATGTTATCAATTCAGCTATATACCCTGTACACTCAAGGATTAAGAAATCTCTACCTGGCCTCTTCTAAAACTAACAAAGAAGAGAATTTGAGAACAGCATAACTTCAGTTTTCACAGTCATGGTGCTGTGCCAGTGAAGAGCCACGTAATGAAATTGTGGCGCAGAACTGAAATCGCTTGAAGTAGATCTTTGTCCTTTTTCTTTTCCTTAGGAGTGATTCACATCAATAATTTTTTGATGGTTTCTTCCAGTAAGTTACAAATGCATTAACAAAGCCTAGAAAATCTTTAATGGGATTGTTCCTTTCTGTTTTTTTTCTCCTTTGTGAAAAGACTTAACTCTTCATTATTTGGTGCAATTAAAGAAATATCTTGTATGCCTAAAACAGTCCAAATACTCAAATACTAACGTCAGAAGATTGCTAAGACTATATTTATAAACAATTGCTGAGAATATTGTTTATATTAATGAAGCGTGTATTTTGTTTAGTTATCACTTGATACACGATATTTGAAAGAAAGAGGAGGGGCTTATGTTTGTATGTGTGTAAAACTTGGAGGGTTTTTATGCATTTCAGAGCCTCGTGTGCGGCCCCCAGCGACTCAGAAGGTGGTTTGCAGGACTTTGGGAAGCAAGCGCATCTGCTGCTGTCTGCAGTCAGTGCCCTGGAAGAGAAGTTTGGAACTAGACTTCCCATTCTGTTCCTCCGAGGGTCTGTAAGTGAGAACAAAAATCTTTGTGTGTGCTCGCGCGTGTGTGTTCAGAGTGGAGGGACTGTTACAGTGTCCTGCTTTATTGATATACCAAACAATAATACATCGATACACTTACATAAATATATGTACATATTTATATATGAGCCAGCGTGCGCCCAGGTGGCCAAGAAGACCACCAGCATCCTGGCTTGCATCAGAAATACTGTGGCCAGCAGGACTAGAGCAGGGATTGTCCCTCTGTACTGGGGGCAGGAGGCGCCACACCTCAAATCTGGGACTCAGTTTTCGGCCCCTCACTCCCAGGAGCATCTTGAGGGGCTGGAGCTTGTCCAGAGAAGGGCAACAGAGCTGAGGAAGGGTCTAGAGCACAAGCCTGGTGAGGGAGCTGGGCTTGTTCAGCCTAGAGGCTCAGGGAACACCTTCTCGCTCTCGACAGCTCCCTGACAGGAGGTTGGAACCAGGTATGGTCGGGCTTTTTTCCCCAAGAACAAACAATAGAACAAGAGTAAACAGTCTCCAGTTGTGCCAGGGAAGGTTTAGGCTGGACATGTGGAAAAATTTCTTCCCCTAAAGGGTTGTCAGGGCTTGGAAAGAGCCTGTCCAATGAAGTGGTGGAGTCCCTATCCCTAGAGGGATTTATAAGACATGTCTATGTGGTGCTGAGGAACATGGTTTAGTGGTGACCTGGCAGTGCTCAATGAACTTAAGGGTTTCCTCCAACTGAAATGATTCTATGATTATATACATATTTAGTAAATTTTTCTTAGAGCTGCATATCTGTGGAGAGAAGTAGTCTCAACTTTCTGAAGGTGCTCAGGAAAGGAACAGTTTCTGCCTCTGTATTCTTGCCATCCTAGTTCTGTTTGTAATAGTGTAGTTAGTGTTCAGCTCTCTGTAGCCCAAGAGTTCAGCTTAGAAACAATACCTGTTATTTGCCTCTTGAGGAGATTTCCTGTACCTTGTGGGTTGTTTTGAGTTGATTATTGATAATGGTCTGTTAAACAGATGAATGCTAGCCTGGGTATTGGCAGAGGTTCTGAAGTGCTTCCTGTAAGGCTCAAGCTTTTGTCTTCATGGTGAGTTTGATGTTTTTGTAGAGATAGTGAAGTGTTCATTAATGAAGATGCATGATTTTCATTATCCTTAAAGAACAACCTTGCCAGAATGAAGAATAAGCACATCTTTGCTTGGTAATCAGTTGTTTTATGTTTGAGCTTTGTGCTGCTGGCAGACTTGGAGTAGTGAGATGGGAAGTAGGATACTAGAATGAATAAAAATGATTTCTACATAACTTTGCTTACAATGTTTTTGTAAATACTAGGCAAGAAACTCACCAGAAATAAAATAGGAGGGTAAGAACAGACTTCTTTCTTCCAGGGGAAAAAAAATAATCACCTGTAGTACTTGACAAAACCGGCTGAATGTTGTCCCTCTTTTTTGCTTTTAATAAGAAAGTTGAGTTATTAATTCACACAAGTGTCTAGGGGATAATATTGGTACAGATTTTAATGCAGTCATGATTGTTAATTTATTAGGCATCACCAGAAGTGAAGATGATAGCAAATTTGCACTGCAAGTACAGAGTAAACTTCTACTGCCTGCAAGAATAAGCTTTCCTGGGCTAATGTGACTTTTAACAATTTCTTTACTTTGTTGCATCAATGTATATACTCCAGAAGAGATCTGTGAAATAATCAGTATCGCTCTAAGTTTATGTGCTATATCTATCTGAGACTGACTGGCATGTTGCTTTAAAAGCTTGTGTATAGTTTATGGTGAATTCATGCTCTTCTGAAGTTAGTGGTATGTTTTTGCCGAATCCAGGTGGCCTCCAACAGGCTTTGGGGGGACCACAAGTGACACTATGTTTCACTTAAAAGCTGAGTCAGACTATGAAAGCCGACAAGTTCCTCTGGGAAACCGAATTAGAGCTGTGTTGACAGAAATATTATACGAACCTTGCTGAATGAAGAAGAATATGCAACTCCTAAGTTCTCCTTTTATCAGCAAATGGGAGCAATTGTAGCTATTTCAGCAATTACTTTATTAGTAGTAGTCTTAGTGACAGATTGTGAGTGGCTTTTAGTAGCACCTCGAGTGTTTAATGATTTGTATGAAGTTGAAATGACACTTCTGGCTTCTGTTGGTCAGAAACTTGGCCTGTTGGCCAAGTTTCGTTGACGATGCATAGCCCAAACATGGACACGGGGTTTACTGGTTTGCATCTTATTCCTTTTATAGTTATTTCCAGCGTTGAAGTTGTTCTCGGACTCAAAACCATGCTCTGAAAACGCACGACTGTTGAAGGAATTAATGTAACTGAAAATGTATGAATGTAGTCGTGCTCTAGAGTAATGACTGTTAAAAGCTCAGCAGGCCACTGTGGTGACTGCTGCCTGTCCTGGATTTCTTTCCCCTCTTCTTTTCTAGATCAGTCTGTTCTGTTTTCCTCTGCAAGGAAAACTGTGTTCTGGGCGATAAATGCTTTGTGTTTGCCTAGTGCCTAGCATGAGGTGCTGTAGGTGTGATTATTGTAAAGGGTATTATGTAAAATCAAGTAAAACATTTGGGATTGTGACTTTTCTGTAGAGTTCTTCTGTGCGGAAACGTTCTTGAGGACATGCTCCTCACATCTTAGGTTTTTGGTTTACTGGTTCTATTGGAAGCTTTCTTCCATGAGGACTGGAGAAGTCTGACCAATTCTTTCAATGATTTCAGAGTTCTCAACGCTTGCCAAACAAATATCGAAAACACCCTCTCTTCGGCAGTGGAAAAGACTGGCCGGAGAACTGGTGGAAATGTCTTTGCCAACAGTTGATAATGGAAGGATTCCTCAAAGAAGCCTCTGGGTATAACAAGTTTGCAACCACGTGTGCGCTTACCCAAAAGGTACTTCTTAGTGTGAAACTACCCATCGAAAGCTTCTCTTGGTAACCTAAAACTAAACCATATGGTTTAATTCTTACAGGGCAGAAATTGGCTAAAAGCTGCATCTACCTCAAACCCAAGTCTTCTGTTACAGTCCAATGAAGACCTTAATCTGCAGCAACCTTCTAGAAGGTAATTCTAGTACATGTGTCCTCTTGAGTGCTCTTTTTTTTGTTATTAATTTAATATTAGGTGGATTTCTGAAGCCTGCTTCTGGAGATGGCTAGGTTGGACGGAAGACTTCTGCTCTTGATTTGCACTTGATTATTTCTAGATCACTTGATCTTTCCCTTAGGCAGTATCGTAATACCAAAAAAAAAGTCAGTGGGAGTGTCTGGATAGACGCTTTTGACTGATAGCAAATGAGACGTGTTGTCAAGTCCTCCTAAATGTGTGGCTCCAGCTTAAATCTGGCAGTTCCTTATCACTGAGGTCTTCAGTGGAGCTAATTGGAGGGGTTGTGTGACTGAGAAGGTCAGTGGGGAAATATAGTTTGGAGAAACTACCAAAACTAGTTGAAAAGTGTGTGTCATCTTTGGTGTTTCAGGGTAGCCTGGAAGCAGCTTGTGTTTCCCCTCATGGAGAAAGTACTTAGCTAAAGACATGAAACAGTAGAGGCAAATCCATCAAGATTTCTGTTCTTTCTAATGCTGATGAGTTAAATCATGACACTTTAAATAGCACAGCTAACAACTTGTTTTCACAATTATGCACTTGAGCTACTTTATCATAATCTAAGCTGAGAATGAAACAGCGGAGCCTTTATTCTGAAAAGAATTGAATCAATGCAAATGTGTAATAGTTTGTCCACCTTTGTGTATTTCTTCTTGTGAAACTGAAACTATTTAAAGTCTTGGTGAGTATGTCTACAGAAGTGGGGTATTTTCTTCAGTGCTGCTCAGGTATTTGCAATCAGAGTATAATAGCTCCAAGAAAGCTGCATATGAAGGTTTACTTCTAATCATTTGCTTCAATCTTTTTCAAGTGTTGTCACAAAAATTGCATTTTTGGTCACCAGAAATCTTTGTTTCTTCCATAAGACAAGATTTTTGTTCCTTAAAGTTTTAGCACTAGCTGGCTTTGAGATCCTCAGTGTCTTTTCACTGAATAATTTAAAAAAATCAATAAGGACTTTTTGTTTGCCAAAGATATCCCTCTACGAACTCCCAATTGGTTTACTCAGTAAAATTTGGTTTGTTGTTTGTTTTGGTTTTTTTAAATGACAGTGTCACTGTACAAATGACTTGGTCTGATTTATTGAGCTATAATTTGCTGTATTGCAGCAGTAGACCTGTACCTGTGCTCTCAACGCAACGCTCGCCAGATGGGAAAATGACGGCGCAGTCACCAGTCAAGCAGGTCTGTGTGAGGACAACTCCTCTTGCCCTCTGTGGTCGTATGAAGAAGATTTTGCGAATCTGTCACAATGTCACAAGTGAATATTTTGCTGCTACCGGCAACTTGGGTGGCAAGACTGGTGAATTAGCGTTTGTTTGTCTTGTTCTTCCATTTTTTCTTATAGATGTCTCTGTATGAAATGTTTTCGTATGAGAGAAAAGGTAAAACTCCTCCAAGAAGCAGTAACATGCTTAACAGGTACAGTATTCTAAATTAAAGCAAGATTATTTAATTTTGATTGTGTCGATAGGGATACTCTTTGTAGGATGAGCCTTAAAACGAGCATCCTCCTGTGTGAAGTGATGGTAAAAATGTTTAATATATTAGAAAAAGATGAGTGCTTAAAACTTGCTGTACCCTGCATTATATTTCCAAATATTGAACTATTACATCATTTAACAGGCTTTACTGAATTTGACCAGTTGTAGTGTCACAGGCAGAGCAAACTGCAAATTGCGTTCACAGAAAAGTATCCTAGAATGGTTTGAGTTGGAAAGGACCTTTAAGATCATCTAGTTCCAACCTAATTGCTGAAGTGCAAACTTTTTCTCACTGCTATTCCTTCAAATCCAAGCAAGAAAAATAGCATTTGTCAATAAAAATGGACCACTAGTGGATTTATATTGGATCGTTTTACTAGGCCTATGGTTTTTTTAGTCTACCTTTGATGTGGTGGTTGAAACTGTGATGGATTCAAACTCGCGATGGCTTAAGAAGTGGAGAACAGGGTTTTTTTCAAAGAGTTTGCAAATGTAATTCAGGCAGAAAAACTCACCAAGTTGTGACTCGTTCTTAAAGCCGATAGAACTGAACGTACGCTTTGTGCAGGGGCTTTGAGCAAGCATATAAGTTTCTGCCTTTCTACACTAGTCTGGAGGAGACAGATCAATTCGAGGCTCCCTCGGGTGAAAAAAATAAAGCAAGCTTTTGCAAAAAGTGAGTAATTTGTTCTCCTGACATGTGGTGCTTCAGATTAAACCCACCCTGCATTTCTGAGCAGTTTGGTTTCTCCTTCAGGCGAGCAGCCTGATGCCAGCAGAAGACAAGGAAATAGGACTTGTCACTTGAACTGAATAATTATCACTGTAGCCACATGAATAAAAATCATTTCAGGGACAGCTACGATCCAAAACAAGTGTTATTTCAGACTTTGCGTAGGAAAAGACACTCTTACTCCAGCTTATCTGCTAACAGTGTAATCATAAGTCTAGTTAGGGGTAAATGTCCCAAAATGCATGAGCCCATAAACTGGTAGCTGTGGTGCTGCTCTCTAGGCGGTTGTGCCTAACAGCAGCAGCAGCTAATTCTGCTCGCAGCAGTGATGTCCTTGTCCCTGAAGCTTTGGACATGAATAGCTCTTTTTTGGCCAGCATTACTGTTACCATTTTTCTACAAAACTGCTTGAGCTTTGTGCAGTAAGAGGCTATTTTTAAGTTAAAGCACCAGACAGAGGAATTCTGTTACATGAGGGATGCTCCTGATTCCACCAGTGCTAGCACAAGGTGCCAGAGCATGGCCTGATGGTGCTGTCAGAGCAGTAAAATAAGTTGGGCTGCTGCTCTCCCACAGCCTTGTGCAAAGTTTCTGAATAAATTGATCTAACATAGGCCTTCTTTCACGCTTTCTTCTTTTTGTCAGTGTTGCAGGGCACTCACCGGTTAAATCTCCTCTGAAGCCCACGGAACCTGTTCTTTCATCCCGAGAAAAAGAACTAGAGGTGAGGGGTTTTTTTGGAAGGGAGGGGTGTTACCTGTGAATTACAGTCAACCTGCAGAGTGCAGTCCTCCCGTATTGGAGCAGTGGGCTTGGGCAACTCTTAATATTACAAAGATGTTTTGAACAGAAGTCCTAGAAGAGGATTTAAATATGTTAAGGCAGATTAATGAGTTCCAGGTTTTTTGTGTGCTAGTGGAAAGATGTGGGAAGTTCTAATTTTTCTTTTAGTATTAATTATACCTGTGATGTAGAGTGATGTAGAGCTGCTTCATGAGATTTTGGCTCTCTCCTTCAGACTGCTCTGTACGGCAAGTTGCTGACGGCTAGACAGAAGGCAGCTAATGAGAAGGCAATTCCTCCAGCTGTCTTGGCAACCAATAAGGTCCTGGTGGAGATGGCGCGAATGAGGTAAAGCCAGCAGGCGCCCATGCTTTGCAAACCGAGGCAGTTGTGAGCCAAGTGACAAATCCCTGTTGTGCTTTTGCTGGGAGGGGCTGCCTCACTGCTAGAGATGCAGATCTTTTCCTGAAGACCTTTGTTTGTTCTGATAACCTCGTAGACCACTAAGTGGGACAAGTTAGTCGGTCACTGACATCAGACTTGCTTCTTCATTCTAGTTATTCTAATTTGATTGGAGTTTTTTTAACAACTTTGCCTGTCTTTATATCTAAACCTCCTGGCAAGTTGAGCAGTCAGAGGGAGAAGGTGTATGTTTTCTACTAATCCTTGCCTCTCCATGTGTTTTTATCTTTTTAATATTCCCTTCACTTGCTGAGGGTCAGCTACAGGTCAGGAGCTGTCGCTTACCTTGCACGGGTAGCTCTGGAGTGTAGAAGGAAAAGCACAACTTAGCATTGCTCTCAACTACTGAGAGGAAAAAATTTTTCTTTTCTTTTTTCCTCATAGTAGGAGAAGGTTTTGTGGGGCAGCTCGGCTGGTAATGCATCTGAAGTGCCTTCCCCAGCTACTTAAAGGCATTAGACAATGCTATTGTTGGAATGTTTACTTTGTTATTCCATGGAAGAGCTCTGAGCATATGTGCTCTTCTGGAGTAAAAGCCAAGATGCATGTGAGAAAATGATCCTCCAATGTATGATGCTGCAAACTTGACGTATTTGTGTGGTCAAGCTTTATGATTTAGAAGCTCAGTGAACTTAAATTAGAGATAATGAGGGTACAGTAATAACATTTTTCAAGTTTTCACTATCAGATCTGTAGTCCAAGCATGTGTCACTCACAGACACTTGATGTTTCAGAGCGCTGGCCAGGACATTTCCATGGCTTTTATTATTCATCCTAACCCAGGCCTACGACTGTTGAGAATGTCAAGAGAATTGATGGTGTATCTGAAGCAAAATCCACCCTGTTGATCCCTCTCCTGGCTGAAATCAAGGACTTCTGCCAAGTGAATGGTTTACAGGTATGACTCTCTGAAGTGGCTGCTACTTTGCAAGAGCTTTAAAGACATAATTGTCCCATTTCTCCTTCAGTGTTTGTCCTCGTCACAGCTACTCCATCCAAGCATGGCAGCGAAACTTGCTAGCCTTGCGTACAGGTAGGCCTCCACATCTGAATGTGCTACTTGGTGATGACATAGAGATCTGGCTGATGTTCCAGATTGGTGTGGTAATCTTGAAAGTCCAGGACATGCAATAAAGGTCACCCATCTGGCCAGGTTGTGTGTCCAAGAGGTGCTGTGTTAGTGAGAGCTTGCAGCTCGTTATTGTGCTTTGGAGGCCAAAGGTGTAGTAAATGTTCCTTCACCATGATTTATTGACTCTAGACTTGGAGGGCAGGTCTTTGCATCTTCTGAGTTTCTCCTTAGGAGACTGGCAGAAGATGCTAGGTTTCCAGCTGTTGGAAATACTCCCTCATAGTTCATTTTCTTCGGTCGTTGCTTTGTTTTGATTTTTTTGGCGAAACGTGGATTGGAGTCAAAGCCAAACTCAGTGGAGATGAAGGACTTCATTTCTGTTACTGTTGCAGATAATAGGAAGGTGATCCATCGGTTGTCACTGGGCTATAATTCTTCCAAATCCTCTCTATCTCATTTAGACCAACACATTTCCCACATCTGGATCTAAAGATCAGAAAGAAGCATCTCCCTGGAAGTGTACAAGAGCCCTGTCTCCCTCAGAGCATGTCACATATGTCCTGTTCCAGGAGAAAAATCTCTCTGTGGTAAGTTCCTCTCTGTGGAGGGTCTTTCCCTTCTGAAAACTTATCGATGGAGATGCTTTGTCTACAGGATGGGGATTTGCAAGTTCTCTTAAATCCTCTGCCTAGTGCTGGAGCGATAGATAGTTAAGACAGTCTATAACTTAAGTGTACCTAGGGACTAATTAACAGGAAACTGCTGTATAATTATTAATGGGTAACTTGATGCTCTGTGTCCACTAATCCTGATGATAACATGCACAATATGTGTGTTGTCTGGGGAGGAACTGGTAGCAGCCTGAAACCTGTTCTTTCTTGGAAGACAAGTAAGCAGCTTGAAATCTCTCCTTGAAAAGTACGAGTTTAGGGAGATAGTTTGAGATGCTTTTCTTCTAGGGAGATGAATTCTGCTCTTAAAACATCTAATAGGTGGGAAAACGAGAGGCACTTGGTTTCGGTGCTCTTATCCATGCTTTGCAGAGATGGTGGGAGTCAAATGAGCTACTGGAGAAGTTTGTATGCTTCACAGCTACTTAGCAGGAGACGTCTGAAGCTTTGACACAGAAATCTCATGATGTAGGAGCTGGGTGGATACTCTGATGTAACTGAGGCGAGAGCATCCGTTCCCTTTGTGTAGAAATTGCTGAGATTCAGCCACCACAACGTGGAAAGGGGGTGGTCGCAAGTGTAGTGGCACAAGGGATGGGAGCTACGGTGAGCCTTTCAGGTGGCCATGTGGCACCCTGCCTGGGTAGAACCTCTCTTCGTCTGAAGGAAGTTTAAGGTGAGATGTTGCACTTGAGCTCAGAAGTAGTAGCCTCTAGAGAAACATGCTTTTTACAAGGTGGAAAAGAAATGAGATAAATATTAGGAATAACAAAGTGTTTTGGGGAGCTTTGCACTGCTCTCTGCCCAGATGTCTCGATTTGCTTTTTGGGAATGGGAGGTTGTCAGAGTTTGAGCTTTCGGTTGCATTTCAGACACTTCTACCATCTCTATTCCTTCTGCTTTTGTTTCTCTAGAGGACTATAAGCGAGAGTAGATCTCTGCCTCTTTCTGAGGTTGGCACTCACCTGGTCCAGGCGATGAAAGCTGGCTACCCTGTCCACCTGGCACGAGCAGGTTTGACTCCTGAAGTTCACCAGATCATTGCTGATGTTATCCGTAATCCTCCCATTGACTCAGGTGAGCATCAAACTTTTACCTGAAGCTTCTCATGAAGGGAATGAAAAACTGACAGCTTGGCTGCTTCTTTGGGTAGAACCCATCATTTCTGGAAGGCCTGTGGCTGTGGCAATGCCAGGGTGATTGCTTTCCTATCAAGGTTATATTGTAAAATAAGGTAAAATACATTAAAAGGCAAAAGAGGGTGGCCTGTTCCAAACCCTTCCACTCAGCCTTATGGTTGTTGAAAAGATTCAGGCATCATTCTTTAAATCTGAGCTAATACAGCCTTCCTCAGGAGAAGATGGTTGATAGGACGTGCAAGTTAGAGGCTGGCAATTCTGGTGTTTTAGACTAAATTTGAGGACAGTAAGTTTGTGTGTGCACAAACAAGGTGGGGAGTTCTCCCAGGACCTCATGGTCTGTTTTCTTACGAGTCAAACTCATACCTTGTTCAACTTTTTTCTTTTCCGTGCCTTAATCTATCCTGTACTTTAATGAGGGACATTGGTGTCATAAAGCTGGACATGCTTTACGAAAGAAAACTGAAGAATGGTCAAAAGGATAAAAAAATTAATTTTGTATTTCTGTTTTTCCCAAGACACCACCAAAATTCAGGCAATTAGAAAACTTGTTCCTGCGAATATTGAACTGTACCTCATCAAGATGACTATTGCATTACTGGAGAAAGAGGACAGAAACAAGACTCAGGAGGGCTCAAGCGTCAGAAGGATGTTGGTGTTGTCTGATGGGCAGCTGGAAAAAACGGGAGCAGATCAAGCAAGCAGGGAGGATGCCTTGTGGAATAAAACAAAGGTTAGTCAAAGAAAATATGAGCTCATCTCCACCCTCGTAAGTCCTGGAGATGCAGCCCAGGGAGATCAGACACATGATGGTACACCACTGCAGCTTCATAGTGGCCTGGAGGGGAGGGATGAGCACTTGCTGCTGTTGTCCAACCCTTTGGGATGTAGATGCACAAGGTCCCCTGTAAAATCCTAAATTTAGAGTAGCTGGGGCAATGGTGGCAAAAGCTGAAATCCCAAGTTCTCCCCAGGATAAAACCTTTGGTAAGCTATATCTTTCATAGCCACAAAGTCCATGTTCTGCCTTTGCATTGGTACCTAATCCCCAACCTGATGTGGGAAAAGTGATTCTTGCTGTGCAGAAAGCTCTAAGAAATGTCTCAGTCCTTCATGGGCTTCTCCGTTGTTTGAAACTGTTGGACATAGCTGTGATAAGCGTCACACCGTAAGTCTGACTCACTGGGGAGAGATCTCAGGAAATCAGGAGCTCTTTATTGCTGTTTCTGGCCTCTCTGTTTCCCCCAAGTCAGCATCTTGTACAAAAGGCCAGCCTGCATTGAGTGGCTCCTGGTCGGAAGCAGTAAAAAGAAATTCCGAACTAAATCCTGCAGCTGCCCGTGCTGGGATTCCACGTTTGTTCTTTACAGAGTTTGGGGTTGATTTCTTGAATTTTGGGCTCAGATGGGGTTTTTTAAGGTTTGCTGTTCAGCCAAATTGATTTGTTCCATGCATCCCCAAGTGCTGCTTTGTTTCTACAATATCTGAGCCTTCTTGTTCCTGAAGTTGACCTCCTGGCAGTCCGATTGCGTGAGCTTTAATTACACTATTTGCTGCTGCTGGAGGTAATGACAGGAATGACATGCTATTAGGAATCAAATTAATATTATACCAATGAGCAGACTGCAAATCCAAGAGCTAATCCAAGTAGTCTTCATTTATTTCTCTTTCGGAAGATATCTGGGCTCTAATAATTCCCAGTAGCAAACAGCTTTTAAATCTGCTCATGAACACTCTTGCATTTTAACAGCTTTACATTTCTGCTGCTTTCACAGGGCAAGTTGATCAATCCGACATTGAAAGAAGGAGAGGAGAAAGCACATGTGCAAGCGATGCCTCCATCCTTGGTAAGCAGATGTTGTTACTGTACCAAAGCGTGCCGTGGACTTGCCGATAGCTGTGCTCTTGGTGACACAGAGATGCATAGTTGATCCAGAAAAAATCTCATCTTGGCTGTTCCAACATCTGACCAGCAGCGTTGTGTAGAAGTGAGAAGTTAACCCCGCTGTGCCATTTTTAATGGACACCTCTGCTGTAAAACACTTTGGAGTCACAGGCACGTATTTTGATTTTTCAGAGCCTCAGGGCTGGAGGAAGTATTTTTCTCCACTAGAAAAAAAATATGCCCAAGTACAAGTTCCAGTTCCCTCGTGTCTGAAAGGGATGTGCTTCACTTGCTCAATTATTGTGTTGAAATGGATAAGAAATAGCTCGTGGCCTCATTGAGCAGAGGTGTTGGAACTCTGCTTATTAGACTCGTTAGCCTCCTAAAGCCCCTCTAAAATGCAGCCTTAAGTTTTGCAGACTTCAGCATTAACGCTGTGATCCATTTAACAGCCGGCTCCCTTTGTGCCGTGTGGAGAGGCTGCCCGGAGCACGGAGGATGTCCTGCCAGTGAGCCGAGGAGCAGCGGGCTGCCCAAAGCCCAATGCACTGGCCTCCTGGAATCAGCGTACCCTCAATCCCGAGGAGGAGGAGCTGTTCGCCGACTCGCAGCCAAGGGTGAGAAGCAGAGTCCAGTCCTGGTGATTTGGGTGTCCAGGTTCTGTCTGGATTCTTTACTGTGCTGAAAACCTGAGTCGCCAGCCAGCTTCTCTTGTAGCTTTGATCTAGTGACATCACGCTGCTTTTATTGCCCTTCTATCACCCTATTGCCTTTACATCACCCTTGCTATACCCTAAGAGACCTAAGAGCACCAGCACTTTTTTTCCCCAGTACATCTTGTCAGCCATCTAGTGGCAGATGCTTCCAGCACAACCCACTTAACCCACTGATAATATTGACAGTCTTTGTCTCTGACGAGCATGATTTGGGGGAACAGAGCATGATTTTGGGGAGCAGAGCCATGTGAAAATCTGCCTTCTTCCCCATCTTTGCTTTCTTCTTCCAGAGCTCACATCCCCCTGGAAAGAGGAAGGTGCCAGAATGGTTTGGAACCTCTGCTGTGACAGTTCTGCCTGGAACCCAGACCAAGAAATCCAAATCAGAGACCAAAAAAGGCATTTTTGGTTGAAGATGGAAATAACGCCAAAAAAAGTTTATTTTTTTAATACCAAAAAGAAGATTTTTCTGCATAGGGGATTGCTCCACTATTGCAACCCCCCTGCCTGTGCCTAGATTCCTGAAGCTCTTCCTTTACCCATGCTTTCCGCTGTGTAAAATTTATAAATAAAATCGATATTTAGTAAGAAAACCAACGCCGGGTGGTGGTGGGGTGGTGCTTAATGGCTACCTCGTCGCCATGGCAACGGCGGTTCCCACTTCCGGGGTGGAGGGGGTTAACGGCGCCGCGTCGCCATGGCGACGGCACCGCCCACTTCCGGGGCGGGGCTGTCGGTGGCGCGGGGGCTGCCGGGAAGGCGGCACTCGGCCTGCGGCTCGCGCTCCGGTGAGGGGGCACCGGGACGGGAGAGGGGTGTGTGGGTCCGAGCGGCGGCTTCCCCAGGCCCCTGCCCGCCCTCGGCCCGGGAGGGGGCGGCGGGGGCGCTGCTGCCCAAGTTTCCCCTCCTGTGGGCGGCCCGGCAGTACCGGGGGCATCGGGGGGGTGGTGCCCGGGAAGCAGCGCTCGGTACCGTCTCGCTGGAGCTCCCTGTTGGGCCTTGAGGTGGCCCCGGAGCCTTCCCGAATGGGCTGGGCCAGAAAGTTGGCACCTCCTGAAGGGCTGAGGCGGTGCCCTGGCACTAGCCCCCCGCCCTTCCTTAAACTCCAGGTTTAATACAACGAATAAACACCTTCCTAAGCAGCTCTCCCTGCTCCAAAATACCTAATCCCCATCTCTTGCCTTTCCCGTCGTGGCAGAAGGATGGATCCGAGCTTGCTGAGGGAGCGGGAGCTGTTCAAGAAGCGTGCCCTCTCCACGCCAGCCGTAGAGAAGCGGCCAACACCAGCGTCCGACTCGTCCTCTTCCAAAAAGAAGAAGGCAAAGGTAGAACAAAGCGGCTCCTCAAGCTCAAAGCAAAGCACAGGTTGGTAAAAGGCCCCCTGGCTCAGCAGCTCTGCTGTATTTTCAGCTCTAGGTTGTTGGTACGAATCCGTCTGTCTGTGAACTTTGCCAGCAGCTGTTGTTATTGTCTCTTAAATTGTCGCTTTACGTTAAGAAGTTCACTTTACACAACGGGAAGAAATGCTTTTGCTACCACATGTATGTGTCAGACCTCATCCTGTGACTTTGTTGTTAGGCAATCGGAGGAGTGCCTTCTGCCAAAAATATTATTTCATAGTATACCAAAAGCTGAACTTTTATTTGTGAGTTTCAGTGCTTGCTGGACCTACGGGGCAAGCAGTGCCAGTGGTCTCATTCTTTCTCTCTCCTCTTTTTGGTAAGAGAGTGCCTAGAGCTTAATTTTGTTAACTGTAAGCCGTAGGCTGTCCATCCATGAGATGGGTTTTGCAAGTTATATCTAATATAATTTATAGCTGAACTGCTGGAGAGAATCCAGTGGAGGCTACGAAGATGCTGAGAGGCCACGAGTATCTCTGTGCTGAGAGGCCTGGGGCTATTCAGCTGAAGAAGAGCAGCCTGAGAGGGGAGCTGAGCAATATCTAAAGGGTGAGGGGCAAAAGGCTGGGGCCAGACTCTGCTCAGTGATACCCGGCGCCAGGCCAAGGGGCATCGGGCACCAACTCGAAGCCAGGAGAAGAAATTTCTTTGGTGTGAGGGTGTTGGAGCCTGGCCCAGGCTGCCCAGAGAGGTTGTTGAGTCTCTTTGTCTGGAGAGATTCCATCTGTGCTTGGACACTGCGTTGCAGGGCCCCCTGCTCTAGGTGACCCTGCTGGAGCAAGGGGGTGGCACCAGATGATTTCCAGAGCTGCTCCAGCAGCACTAAAATACTGAGAGCAAAGGAAAACTGGAGCAGCAAGGAGCGGATTTGTGTGCAGGCAGCTGCGTGCTCTGTGCTCACTTTTGCCGTGTGAAATGCATAACCTGGGGGGCCCATTCAGTTCTCCTGGAAGCATCGACAGCTCTCAGATGCACTCTAAAGGTCAAATCAAGCATGGGGAGTTGTTAAAACACAAAACACCCTGTTGTGCAAGCTCATTGTGTACTCATATTTTGAATACTGCACATGGCTCCTTTTAAACTCCAAAAGAAACAAAGGAGCTAAAAACAACAGAGAAAAACATCAAGGGCGATGGGAGGAGCGGAGCATCTTCTGTCTGCAGGGAAGAGCAGGGAGCTCGCCTGTGTATCTCCAGCTTCTCAGAGCACTAAATAAAGTTATCAGCCAGATGTTCTAAAATGAATGAAAGGAAATGAGGTTTCCATCGGTCCCTTTGCCCTGTTCTTTGAATAAAATACAACTCTATGTGGAATATCCTAAACTGCGTATCCTGAGGGAGAGCGGTTTGCTGGGAACGAGGGATGGGGAGTCAGGAGGAGGGAGGGCGGTTCAAATGTGATCCTGATGTGGAGGGTTTGAGTAGGTAAGCGGCCAAGCAGCGGAATGTGGTTTCTTTTCTGTGCTGTTGTGTTTCTTAAGCGCCTTTGCCGCTGCCAAATGATGAGCTTACGCAAATAACAGTGTGTGGCTGGGAGGAAATACACTTTGTCTTTGACACTGGTGGCTTTGTTCCAGACAGCATCAGAAAGGTTTCGGGGTTTCTGTAACGGTTTTATGCAGAATGAGTTCAGCCTTCTTCTGTTTTCCCCTGGAGATTACCTACCTACTACTGTGGAAGCAGCAAGTAAAAACCTGATGTTGAGGAATCCCTATCCCCACCCCCTCAGGAGAAATGAAAACCAGGACGATCAGCCCCAGTTTTGTTCTGTAGTGACGTCACAGGTGATAAATGATGTCAGAGTGGTTGTGTGTTGGCATAATGACAGTCCCTGAGTGTGCAGCGCTTGCAGGTTCTCCCTCATTCTGTGATTCTGTAACTTGGAGGACCTCCCCTTGACACTTTTTTGGGGAGGAGAGGCATTGAGATGGTGCTAATCTTCAAATGGCTGCATAGTTAGATGTGGCTTGTGTGTGTGAAGATTAATTGTGAGGTTTCCAGTGAGAACAGTTATTACTATAGATATTTGAAATCATTACTCAGACACGTTACTTGAAAAAATTGAATTGCCTGGTTTGCTCAGTTTGGAACAGTAATTGAGAAATAAATGAAATGGATCGTATTTGTTCATTTCTTTTTATTAATGAATAGTAAGTTGTGACTGAGGTCTTAAGTCTGTATCTTAAGACTTTTTTTCCGTCTTGACCAACAGTAATCAAGAGCTGAAATCTCCAGAAACTGTTTCACTTCTTCGTTTACATGTGGGAAAGAATCGTCCTGAGGCTCGAGGGCTGTGCGAGGGGAGATCTTTGTCTTCTCTTCCTTGTGCAGACACCCAGCCCCCGTTACAAAATAAGTGGCTGGAATGACTCCCAAGATTTTTTGTTGCATGTGCTCCTCAGGAAGGCACGAGAGCGCGAAGCCAGCGTGGCAGAGGCTGGCTGCGTTGTTTCCTGCATGCTGCTTTCTGGTGTGCAGCAATGAAGGGTGTTTTGTAGGGATTCTGCAAGTGGCCAGCAGCCGGTCAGAGCGTTTGCTGTCAGGCACGAGACACATCAATTAATTCAGCGCGTCCCGCTGGCTGCTCTTGCCTCTCTTGGGCACGACACCGGTCTTTCACGGCTGATGCTGTCGAGTACAACAAAAGGTAACAAGGCAACTTCCCAGTGTCCCTGACAGCGGAAGACGTTGGCATCGCTCATGTTATCTTCATCATACGTCTTGGTGTGAAGTTGTCTCATACCTGGGGCATCGCTTCCGTTAATTGTGCTTATAGTTTGGTATTTAGCGGAAAGCGTTCTCTACACGTGGGACTGGTGAAACTTCACCATAGCAAGTGTGTCAGAGATGAATGCAGTTGTAGTCACGTCGTTTTGTGATTGCAGAAAGGAGATCACTTCTCCAGGTGAATCACTGGACTAGCTGTGCTGGTTAGTAGTGGCCTGAATATCTTGTGACTCCATCTCACCAACCAGCAAGAGCATGAGTCAAATGAGTAAGTCCTCTCTGCGTCCAGGTCTTCCAGAGCTTAGGCGTGCTGAACCTGATAGATGGAGTTCATGTGTTAAAGGAAGAGATAATTATAGGTGCTGGCTGTAGCACAAAGGTACTTCTGGATATTGTGGACAAACTGCGAGATCAGTGTCATAGCTTCCTTGTCCACTTGGATTTTATATAGTTAAATACCTTATCCCACACGTAGCTTCGGTCTGGGATGTTCCTCGCTGTCCTGCTTCTCCGTGGGTTCAGGAGAATGAAAGACTTACTGGGCTTTGCTGATGGCCACACTGTTGGACACTGTTATTATGGTTGTAATATGTAGCTGCAGAACATCTACAGAAGAAAAATGACATGGTGACCTAGAGCTCCGCATGTTACACGGTCGGGTTGTGCGAAAGGCATGAGTGTGAACTCCTAGGGATGCCTCAGCTGGCTGATGGAGCAAGCTGAGATTCTCTTGTGCAAAATGAAGTCTGTTCTCACCGTGCATCCATCCTGCCATCTCCAGCGCAAGGCTTATCCTGGTGTGGTCTCCTTCATGGGGCACGGTGACACCTGAAAGCTGCTGGGTGAAGTGACCATCAGCGGGTTGGGAGGGCTGCAACCCATCTCCTTTGCGTTCCTTGGGGAGAATTGGGGCAGTTCCAGTTAAGCTTTGCAAAGTTAAGGTAGGGATGATACATCCAGCGTGTATGACTCCCTGCAGTGGTGTGGTTACCACAGAGGCAGAAAAATGGCCCTGTTTCTCCCAGACCGTAGTACCACTACAGTATGCATAAAGTAGTGCGTTAGTCAACGTCTCAGTGCTCAGAAGTTGTTTAACAGATTGACTATCAAGTAGGGGGAAGGCAGTTCTGTGAAACCGGAGAAGGGGAGGGAGAAAGGGTCACAATGTACCACGGGAGGTTAGGAAAGACCATTTTAGGGGTACATTTAATGTTGGCTTGTTTTTCCTCCCACCACTCTCTCTTCTAAAAGCAAGAAACCCGTAATAAGAAGAGCTGCCGAAGGCAAGAGTTCACCCAAGCCTCTCCTGCCTCGTGGGATTTCTTGCTGCTCAACCCTCTCATAGTTCTTCTCTCCCCCCTTGTATGTCTTTCCCATCTCTGGGTGATTGACCTCAGTGAGAGAACACTGCTGTGTCTTTGCATGACATGTGATCAGAATGTTGAGCGTGTTTATACATGTTAGGCAACATTTGTTCCTGCAGGTAGACAAAGATCTATACTGGTAACTCAATATAAATGACAAAAGTTCATTTAAAAACAAACCCCTTTTCGTCCCCTGTAACATTGCAACAGATCACCCTTGTGCGAAGCGCTTGGGAAGCCTTTGCCGATTACTCAGGTTCACATCCGGAGACAAAATAACAACTGCTGCTGTTATATTTAAGTTCAAAAGAAAAAAAGCATGACTTGCTCGTCCATAAGGTACAAGAGGCTTCATTCAGGGCTTTGAACGTTCTTCAGGTGCTGATGCTCAGTCCTTCCTACACCACCTCTGTTTCACGCTTTCTGAAGTTGTTCATCATGGCTCGAACCGGGTTGGGTTCGTTCTCCAAGTCTTTGACGGTTTTATTTTTCACGCAGCAGCAGCAGTCTAGCAGTTCGTAGAGGAAAGCCAGCACCACCAGAGACACCACGGTAAAGATGAATATGATCAGAATGACAAAGCAGGCAGTGTTCCAGTTATCGTGGAAAGGGTAAATTTTTTGCACTTGAAAGCCCAGATACTGGGAAATGGATGTGGTCTCGTTCCAGTGAGTGGAGTTGAGGCTTGCCATTCTTGAGGAGCTGTCTTGACGTTGCTCACCGTCACCAATTCAGGGGCTGAAACAGAAAAGTAAATCCATTGAGGGCTCTACTGATCAAAAACATGCTGCGATTTTTATCCCACACCCTAAGAACTTAAGCTCGGACTAAGCATTCACAAACATGGGTTGTTGCATGTTGATATTTGCTCACAAAAGTATCAGACTCCAAACATACAACTCTGCGATTTGCCTGGAACGTTTATTTCAGTGATGACTGGTTCATCACATAGCATAAATTATTCTGGAATGAGAACACTTTGCTTCTTTATTTCAAGTATATGCAGAGACAGAAAGACTGCAAAGATAATTTTCAACGTGTACAGTGGTTTCAGTGGCCTGTCTTGAGGTTGGTACTTGCATGGTATGAAAACCCTCAGCGCTCTTTTGGCATTCTTAGAAAAGCAGAAGGTCCGCGTAGCATCGATTGGAAGAATGTAAACACATGTTAATGTCATGGGAGCTTGGTTTTGTTTTGTGGTTTTGTTTTTTTTTTGCCTATTTGGGAGAAATAAATAAACCACTCTTTAAAAAAAATGTATAATTCGTAACTAGTTTGTAGGATTTTTCTAAAGAATGGGACTGAACTTTTGGTTATTAGAATCATAGAATAATTAAGGCTGGAAAAGACCTCTGAGATCATTGAGTCCAACCTATGACCTACCACCACCATTTAACGAACCCCTGCCACTAAGTGTGGCATCCAGTCTTCTTTTAAACGCCTCCAGGGACAGTGACTCCACCCCCTCCCTGGGCAGCTCATTCCAGTGTTTTATAACCCTTTCTGTGAGGAAGTGCCTCTGAATATGCCTGGAACAAAAATCACAATCCTAGTTCCCTAAAACTCCCTATTCTAGAACTCCTTATCAGCGCTGCAAAGCTTATGGCTTCTAAATGCCAGATTTCCTGACGTGTTTATTTCCTGCCTGTTCCACCTTCAAGTAGAAGTTTGTGGTCGAGAAATCCGACTGCATCATTCATCTGCCTGAGGAGCAGCATTTGGAAATGTCGACCTGTTTGTGGTGCCGTGGTCACGAGGATAGATAACCAGGAAAAGCCAAACCTCTGATTTCTTATTTTCATCTGCGTTCTTTGCTTAACTACTAGGAAAGGAATGTCGCCTTTGGTACAATGCTGTCTGTCTGTACCCAGCAGAAATGAAATCTGCTTTGTGGTGTGGGGGAGAGACGAAACAAGGAACTGGCTTCAGGACATCTGCTTCTGGTGCTGCCGAGCTGGGCTGTTTCAAAAGGCTGTTGCTCCGAAGTGTGAGAGGAGGCTGTGCCTCAGTAATTTCCGTAATGTATCTACAGCAGTTTTGTCTGCCTCTGAATCTCTCTGTGAATTATGGATCAGGAGGTGTTTGGCAATAACATCTTTACAGGTAGAGTACATATCTCCTTCCCCCTCCCCCCCAATTTCCTTCTTTCTTCGGCTTCACCTCCCAAAACAGAGAGGACTTTGGTATAGATCGAGTCCCATCTCCATATTTCCTTGAGCAAGGAGCTTTTAGGTGAGCCGTGGGGTGGTGATGGGCCAGCCCATGCCCTGCTGTAAACCTGTCATCGAGCTTGAGCCAGCTTGCAAAATGTGCTTTTGTCTGCTGGGCTGCCCCAGAAAAACATGAGATTATGGAACGGGAGAGAGAGAGCAGATGGTGATTTCGTAGAAACCTGGGGTCTTATTTCTACGCCTGAATGAATGATTTTTTTTGGCTTTGAACGTAAAGCAAAAAGTGAAAGCCTGACTGCGTGCGTTACAAAGTGGTCCTGGTTGCCCACATTTGCTTTGATTTCATTCACTAATCAAAACTACAGAGTAAAGGGGTAATGCTGATGTTTTGGACATTAAACAGTGCTCACAAGGAATGCTTTAATGAACCTCACATATGCCAGAGAGAATTCTGCCATCAACCTGCTCAGACGGTGAAAACTACAAAATCCCTGAATAAATGTCGAGTGACAAAGGCAAAGTGTGATGGTGTCTGCTAAAACAGATTATTTAAAGCAGTCTAAGCTCCTGCCATTATTTTTGTGTCATAATTTAAAACAAGGGCATTGTGAAAACCAAGGTGATGCAGCCAAACCATCTTATGTCTTGGTATTAGTGTTCAAATATACATTTTTTTTCTTTATCCTTCTGTCTTTAATGGATTTAAGTTGAAATGGAGCATCTTTGTTGTTGGGAAGCCTTTGGTACAGACGTTTTTTGGAGTAGTTGCTGTAACTTACTGTTTCCTCTGTTAAATCCACAACCAAATACACAAATTTGTAATTGAATACACAAAGTAGGACTGAGATGGATGGGATTAATTAAACTGTTGTGTTGGGTTTTTTCTTAAATAAAACTTTAAAGAGCAAATCCAAGCTAAAAATACTCCTGCGTTGAGTTGGGTCCTGGCTTTGGAGAACATTGGCTTGGTTTGGTGACTGTTCAGGAAGGAAACTCAGCTGACCTGGGCTAAAGGTCAGGAGGGCTTTTGAAGGGCGCCTGAATAAAAGGATTTGAAGGGTGGTAATTAAAGCAAGCAGGATTTAAACATGAATTTTAAATTGCAAGGGAATATGCTTGAGAAAGAAAGGAGAGGAGGTTTTGTTTTGAACTTTTTAGACAGATTTCTAAGACTGAGGAGCATTTTGTTGGAATCTGTTCCATGTAAGTTTGCTCACTCTGTAAACACCAGGCACAAAAATGAGCTGTTTCTGCTGATGCGATATTTAGTCATTGCTAAAAGCAATGAAAATTTGGGGCCACTGGAGAGCCTGAGCATGGTTACATAGCATAGCCAGGCACCTTTGCCAGCCCAGCTCTCCACCATGGTGGTGGTAGCTCCATTCCCAAGAGCAGAGGAACATCTCGGTCCCTTCCCACTTCACAGCCACCATTAGGGCAGCAGTTTGCACAGCCTGGAGAAGCTCATCTTTAGGCAGGGAGGTGGAATTGAATGGTGTCGGAGGCGGTTCATGCTTCTTGAGGATGACGCTGATCTCTTTAGGCTTGAAGGAGGTGAGGCAGATAAATATCAGGTACTTGTGGCTGTAATTATTAAAATACCAGCCTGGAGTAGCCATCATTGAGCCTCCAGAATTAACTCAGCCCTAAGAAGGGAAACATCTTTGAAAGCTGTCAAAATCAGTGTGGTTTCATGCAGGTTTGCTTATTTTGTAATGCACTATTTGAGTTAATATCATGAACCAGTCTGATTCGAATGCAGTTCAGCTATTGTACGTATCCAAAATGCAGCGAGCTAAATATTTAATGAATTGGTATCTGTAATATCCATACTAGGTTTTAATTTAAAAGCATCGTCGTCTTCGGGCACTGCAAAGGAGCAGCTTCATTTGAAATCGTATTCAGGGAGCAGAGGGAAATGACTGGCAAAAAAAATCATTTCAATGCAGCCCTGTTTAAGAAACCACTGAGAAGACATCTCGGAGTAACAGCATTTACAAATCTCAGCTGGATTCCAGCCCGTCTGTTTGCATTGCATTGATCGCTGCTCCAGTATTTACACAGATGATGATAATAATATGCAACGGGATTTTTCTCTCTACCTCAACGTACCGAATGTCTAGAGCAGATTTCTAGCATACCCACGAACACAGATCTCTTTTAGGTGGCTTCATTGATGCTGTTTACAGAACAGCCACTTGGGAGATACGTTTCTTAAAGGTCGGGTTTAGCTGTCTTTGTTTTAAGGGAAATCCTTTCACCATCCTTTCTGTAAAAAACACCTAGAATCAATGAACTGCAAGGAATGAGAGGCTGCAGAAAACAAGCTCCCTCCCCAGTAAGCATGAAATCCATTTTGTTTACTGAATCTTGGTGTATTTGCTTTGCTATAAGATGGAGCAGTCATCAATTTTCCATTAGTGCACAGATGGTGAAAGTGCTCGCTTGATAGTGCAAGGCAAGCTCCTCTGCGCTCAGCAGAATAAAATCCCACTAAACCTAGAGACAAATCATCCTGCTCCTTAAGAAGGCTGGTAGGTTAGAGGCATATTTTCTTTCAGCAATCAAGACAAACCTAAGACAACGTTAGAAAACAATCCACACCTACCTTTTGCCTGAAAGGATGCTGAAAGAGCGCTGTTCTGGTCCCTTTTTTTAACGCAGCCTATGGCACAGCAAAGATGGAGCTTTCCTACCATTGGCCAGAGCGTGATGCTGCTGACAACTTCCTTTATGCTTGTTTGCATCAACCCCTACAACCCCAGCAGCAAATCATTCATCCATTCAACTCTCAGCATCTCGAATAAGAAACAAAACCCTTCCCGCCCTCATTTTCGGGGGGCTCTTTGTGCGTGCGAGGGACGAGCTCGTTAGCGGAGAAGTGTGCCAAGAGGGCGCCGGCGGCTGTGACCCTGCTTGGCTTGGCGCTGGAAAGCAGCCGGTCGCGCCTTGACGTTTGAAGTGTTAATATCTGCAGATTTCCAGCTTGGCCGTGCGGTTAGATTTACTTGTCGTGAGCTGCGGCGGGCTGTACCCGAGCAGATTAAACAGGATAATCTTCTTGATTCAATTGACAGAACAAATAGATGATAAGTCGTCTTAACTGTTTGTTGTACCTCTGGACTTGTTTTAGTCGTTTCAGACCTGTCGTTATACACGTATGGTTTTTTAATTTATGATATGTCCTGCGCAGACATGAATTTTTAATCCTAAAAGGAAAGCCTGCAGGGCAAAATTGCCATGGGATGTGTTTTCAGGGGGATATGGCTTTTGTTTTGCTCCTTTTTCCTGTCTTAATTTAGTAACCAGAATAAAATGTTCTTCTGTAGCTGCAGCTACACTGATTCTTCTACGTTAATTTTAGAATCATCGTGCTATGTAAAGCTTCTAATATGATGTCATGTAATAGCTACGCTTTTTTGTGAGCTTTGCTCACAGTTACCAGTTGCTGAGTTTTAAATTTGACATTTATTTCTTCAGCATTACGTTTTTTACTGTACTAGCACCAGTTTTCAGCTTCCCAATAATTATCAAAAGCAGATTTCTTTGACTGCATCCCAAATTCCCACTTTGTAGTTCACTTGTAAAGCAGGTTGAGATGCCGTGGGACAGACATGAAAAAAACTCACCTGAAGCACAGTTACTTTGGAAAATTCATCTGAGTTTTGCTGGGAAGAATTTTGGCAAGGGCATCTAAATCTTAAACACTGTGAATGCACCAGGCTTGCTCGAAGGCTGCTGCTTACTCAGTGGAGGTCTTTGTCAAACATCTTAGGTTAATTTTCTAGAATGTGATGACCTTTTTTTTCTTTGTTCTTTCATCACTGCAAACCCTGAGCCCTTTCATTCTTCTCCCACTCCTCTTCCTGGCATTCAGAGCCCCTTTCTGGACAGCTCTGCTCAGCATCCTTCAGTTAATGCTCTAAATTTAATTGTCCTTTTCTCTCCTCCGACTGATTTCTCCACAGAAATAATAGAAGTTCAGTATCTCTGAGATACTTCCCACCCTGTCCAAAATGATTACAAATCACCAGTGGATTAAAAAATTCCTGTGGTGATGAAGAAGAAATGTTCTTTTTCTGGAGTAGCTGGAATTCTGAGATGCTGCTACCATTAAGGTTGCGCAACGTTACGCTCAATGGGCCTGTGGCTTTTGATAGTGGTTTGTGGATATTTCAGCTTAATGTGCCATGCTAATAGCTCAGGTTAATAAAACAGTTGTTAACAACCTTGTGAGAACGGGTGAAAGAAGCTTTACACAGTAGCAAACCTCACCATGCACTAAGACAGAACCAGGCTTGGCAACAGAGGGGGATTCTGAATTGGTTTTCATCTAATTTTGAACTTGTGTGGGGGGTTTTTTTTCTAATAAATTCTACACTAGAGCTACTTTGAAAAATCGTAAGTAAAAATAGCTCAGTACAAGAACAACCTTCCTTTGCCTGATGTGTAACTGCCAAATACCTTTGGAAAATAAGTCAAACTTTCTGCTCCTATCTCAGCAGCACGAAGCTCTCGGTAGAGCTAATTGCCGGGCAAGAACGCAGTGCATTATTTCAGCATGCGAGAACATAGCGTAAATGATTATGATCTGTTAAGCCACAGAATTAAACATGGACTATTATGGTAGTGATGCCGTTTTCTTAAAGGTCAAGTCCCAATAACTTTATATTTATGGCACTCAGAAGCGTTCCAGAGCCACAACAGGTAACTTCGTGACTCTGGATCAACACGTGTGCTTGTGCGACACACGTTTCCGTTCCTAGCTACCATTTTGAAAGCTTCTGGGAGTCGGGGAGGGAGAAAGTACAGAGCCATCAGGGTGTTGTTGAAAGCATAGTTTAATTGTTGGATTTCTCCTTTTGTAGATCACAGCAATGGATCATTTAATTTGAAAGCCCTTTCAGGAGGCTCTGGCTACAAGTTTGGAGTCCTCGCTAAAATAGTGAATTATATGAAGGTACGGTGTTTTGATTTAAAATTATAACGGTTTTTAATATTTCAGTTATTTATTCTCCTGTGGTAGCTGAATATTTCAAACTCTTTTACTGGGAATTTGAAACGGCTCATTAAATTCAAAATGCTGTCAGTAAACAAAACAGTCAGTGTATTTTTCCATTACTAAAATCCTAACTATTCCAGGTCACTTCAAAACCGTTAAAATGGCTTTTATTTGCAATTGAATTCAGAATTGCAAGGTGCACCCAGCTTTTAGGGTTCATGAGCTATTTATCAAAATAATGTGTCATTTTGTGCTTGACGGGTGACTTTGTCATCAGTCTCAGAAATATTCTTTCCTTATATTCTCAAAACCCCTAAACTTCAACTCATATGCTATGCGTACTGTGCCTACCCTGGTTTTGCAACAGTTGTTTTGTCATGATGTTGGAGTAATTATAATTTTTTTATAATAATTGAGTCACTGAATAACTTACAGAACTTTTAGTAGGTCCTGTTTTCTTTTCTAGACTCGGCACCAGCGCGGTGATACACATCCATTAACCCTGGAAGAGATTTTGGATGAAACGCAGCATTTAGATATTGGTCTCAAGCAGAAACAATGGTTAATGAGCGAGGTAAAGAAAACATCCGGTTGGATTTTAACTGGCGATAAAGGATTATGATAGACCTGAATTATACATGATTATTAATTACAAGCTCTACAAATATATAATCCCCCCCCCATTTAAGAAACTATCTAACTACCCTGAGTCACACGTCTGTCTGTCTTGTACCCCCTGCTGTTAAGGTAACCGTGAAGTGAAAGCTATTCTGACATTTTTAAGAACCTGTTAGAACTGTTAAACAGAGAGTATATTTTATATCATGTCAATTTATCTATTACTGATTTTATATAAACAAGCTGTTTTTCTTAAGGAACTTCTTTTTTAAAAAACAATTCAAGTAGAGAGCTCTTCCAATACCGAGGACGTTAAATTAACTAAACCGAAGGAGTATGGCACAAAATTCACAGTCTTGCTTGCTGAAATGAAGAATTCTGACATGTGACATTTATATCTGAAGTTGAAGAGCAATAGATCTGCAAATTCCACTGCTGGAGTTCATCAGTCTCACTGCAGATGCTAGGGTTGCATTCCTGCAGATTCACTGTAACTTGTCACTGTATTCATCTTCATGCTTAATCAATCTGAACCTCTTAATGGAATTTCAAGATTAATAAATCAACAAGATGCTGTACTCGGTATTTATACTTGATTGGCATACCTGGTTTTGCACAGATCATGCTCAAAATCCTCACAACAGAGCACTAAAGGCTGTTGAGACATGGGAAGAAATATCTCTGCATAGTAAAACTAGGCTGGTTTTAACTAATACAACCTATAGCATTCCTTTGCTACCAGTACTAATGCCCTGGGGTGCAGAAACCCCCAGGCTGGCAGTGTTGGTTATGATGGAAGCATGACTTTGCTGCCGTCTTTCAGAAGGCAGCTCCAGGTTGTTTCTGTAGGGAACCAGAGTATCAAGCTCCTCCCAAGAAGTGTTTGTGAAATTATCACTGAATTGCTAAGTGGATGAGAAAAGGTGGACAAATACTCTGCAGCACCCAAGTTAGTTACCTTCTCAGTTGTGGGTGTTTTCTCACTCCTTTCTTCCTTCTTTGTCTCCTCTCTTTCTCCTTTCAGGGTCAGGCTAGCATCTGCAGAAGGAACTAAGTAGAGTTGCCCTCTGTTACAGGTGAACTCCCATTGTGGTCCTGCCGGCACAGCAAAACCAATTCGGTGCATCCCTTAACTCATTTCAATTGTGCGTGAGCTTCTGGGGTTGACTCCCCTCTGAAACCAGCATCATAAGTCAAATCCTACTGTGCAGAAGGCCTGCTCTTCTCAATTTCTGCTGCAGATGCTGGTGCCACTTGACAGCAGTCGGGGAAGACTGACTCCTGTATTGTTCATCCCAGGTTAATGCCTTTCACGTTCGTAACATCCATACGACCCAAGCTTGATATGCTGAGCTGCGTGTTTGCATTTCATGTTCAGCCAAAGAACATTTTTTTGCATTCCCTCTTCTTTTTCTTCCCTTCCCAAAAAGGAACGCAGGCGACTTTCTGCTGTAAGAGGCTTCATGGACCTTCAAGCCCAAAGGCATTAAGTGAATGATGTTAAGCCTCCTTCAGTGCTTTGTGCTTTATGTTGTAGCAAATTATGCCTGGGCTGGTGGATCTAGGATCCAAGGATTTTAAAATCTGTTTCAAACTCAAATGTCCAAACTGGCAGCCATAGCGTGTGGCTGATGTTCTCTAGCTGCTCAAAAGCACCCTAAAAAAAACCCCACCTGCTAGCGTGTGCTCTTTTTCAAGGTTTGAAATTTATGTCCCTACTACAGGCTCTGGTCAACAATCCAAAAATAGAAGTTGTCGATGGGAAGTACGCTTTCAAACCCAAGTACAACTTGAAGGATAAGAAGGCGCTGCTCCGGCTCTTGGACAAGCATGACCAACGCGGGCTGGGAGGAATCCTTTTAGAAGATATTGAGGAAGGGCTGCCCAATGCACAGAAAGCTATAAAGGTGAGTCGCACGTGTCTGTGATGCCCCAGACCCACTCTGGTCAGCTTCTCAAAGGGGAAAGAGAAGGAGCTTGTCAAACGCCAAGAGAGAAGTTTCTCCTGAGTTGTTTCTCTTCTTTTGAGAACTCAAAAACTGTTTCCAAAGATCTAGTACTGTAGCTTTTCCTGTAGTTCATCCTTTTAGATTTGGCCTGATGTCCGAGCACAGGTCTCAAACCTCTTTTGCACAAAAACCTCCCACATTCCAGCTGTAGGCATTTAGTTCTGCTTTTACACCTTGATCTCAGTCCTCTACATCTCATCTTGGATTTATTAGTGTACGTACCCTCAGCATCCACTTTGGGTGTTTTTCATTGCCAGTTACTTTGCTGCTCCTCCAGTTTGTTGAGCTTTTTGGACCGTGGTCTGTTGTTCAAGCTGGAGTCCTTATTCTGGGAAATGAAGTGATTTTGAGTTGTTCTTTTGTGTTTGTTTTCGAGGCTTTAGGGGACCAGATCATCTTTGTCAATCGCCCCGATAAGAAGAAAATTCTTTTCTACAATGACAAGAGCTGTCAGTTTACTGTGGATGAAGGTAGGTGTTTGTTTACTTATGTTTCCATGATAACTGATTTGAATTCCCCTTAAGCACCTTTTATGTATAAGCAGTCTTCAGGTGCAACAGTCTTTGAAGGTGGTAGTGAAATATTAGGTATATCCTAATATTAGTGAGTGAGTTCAAGAGTGATATCCTCTGGTTTATACTGGATACATTGGAACGTGGCACCAGGAATCCAACCACTCCCCTCAAGTGCAGCAGTACAGAAGAGACTAAAACCCACCTGACTGTGGCATCTAACGTTTTGCTGTGTAAAAGGGCAGCTGAAAAAACCCAAAAAGAATGGTTTCTGGGTGCAAGCTTGTTGAAGATTTTTTCCAGTTTATTAATCACGTGCCTTTTACTGGTGAATGCGACAAGAAGCCACAAATGGAACAGGAGGAGGAAGCAAACAGGGAGGAGATGTGAGCTAGACTCCTGAGACGGAACAGTTTACAACTGGGAGAAGAATGCAGACGTGGGGTAGCGCCGCTGCCTAGAGCTGGGGCGGATCTGGGACTTGAGAAGTTCATTGTGAGTTTTGTGTCTGACAAATAGTGCTAAAATCCCCTGGTGCCTGTTTGTGCACAGAAACTAGTTACACAAATGGGGGGTGGGTGTTCCAATAATGACATTTATGCTGACATTAGAAGCCTGTGAGCACAGAAAGGAGAAGGCAATCTGTGTCAAAAGATCTTGTTTTAAATGACTCAACGACACCAAACACACTCTTGTATTAACATATTGTTCTTGTAATGTGCCGCACTGAGCCGTCTTATCATATGATGTCACCTTATGGTTAAAAAAAAAGGAAGTTTTGATAGAAACTTGCACTGCTTTACTTACAGGATAGGACAAAGCATAAAGCTCTTTTTCTCTGACTAGCTCAGAGAGACTCTTTATTTTCATTCATTGGGGAATTTCTAACCTCCCAGTTCCAATGAGTTTACCATTTGCACCGTCATCCACTTCAGATAGCGTCTCTTCCGGCCATCAGCCCACAGCTTTTAGGGATCCAAACACAGTGCAAACATTTATAAATCAGTGCTGGGGCAGTAACTTAAGACAAAGCTTTTATGGTTTTTAGCAGCTGCTGGTTATATTCCAGTCACAATTGCTGATCATTCCTTGTGCAGTTTTTTCCAGATAACTGGCACCCAACCATCCTAAAAGAGCTACCAGAGGGAGAGCTCTATCCTGTTGCTCTTAGTTTGTAGTAACTTCCAGAATTAACTGTGAAGCTTAATAAAAGAGCCCATTTTATTGAGACATGGCAAGAGACATCTGCCCCCTCCTCATCAGGTAGCCAGTATAAATAAATCCAAGGCTGTTCATACACAATATACAGTATTTTAGCACACCCAGCACTGATGGGTGTTTAGAAACAAGTGATACAGACTATTACTATGAAAGGGAGGGAGAAGGGTAATAAAACCCCCTCTAAAACCCCATGAAACAGAAGATTCTAGCCATTTGGCTCAGTGTCCTGATGGAGGCAGGCGCAGTGTCTGTGGTGAAAGGCTTGTTGGCGTGCAGCGTGTTTGTACTTCGAGGAGGCTTTGCTTTGCTTGCTTTCATCCGCAGGTGGCAGCACATTCCCTCTGATCCGAAAGTGATTTATTTTATTTTTGTGCTGTCCCCCCTGGTTTTGGTTTTCCTTTTCATGTGGATGGTGATGCTTTGTTCAGAGAGGGCGCGAGAATGCTTTCGTTTTCCTGAATTTTGTGGCCTGTGTGCGTACGCCACGACTCTTAAAGCATCCCTGAGTGGCTCCGCTTGCTTACTGCAGCTGGAATGGGTCCTTTTTCCAGCTGCGTTGTCTTGTGATGAAGAAAACGCATCCTTCCTGAGCAGTTTTGCATTACGATTCCTCCCCGAGCGCCAGAAGCATGTCTCTTAGGGAGTCACTGGCAGAATTGTCTGCGTACGGGATGAGTTATGACACGTTTCTGCGTTAGCAGTGCTATTTCAGCTCATTATCTCCAGCGACATTAAAATGAAGTTTTTAGAAGACTGCAAAATAAGCCTTGAAGTGTTGTCAGACTCTTTGATCTAGCAGCCGATGACAGTTCAAAATATGTTTCTAGCTCAATGTTTATCCTTAGAAATAAGGGCTCTGCACTCCTCAGTGCATGACTCTGCCGTCGTGTGACACTCTTTAGTTTCAAACATGTGTTGCCTGGGATTAATGTCCTCTAAAAATGAGGGGATCATCCCTCTCCCATCGCTGCTTCAACTTCGTCGGTAGAGAATAAGGAGCTGCCGGGGCAGTTTGGAGCTCACTGTTGCAGGTAGTGCGAGGAACGGCTTTCTGGCAGTGCCTACCTCTGCCCTTGCTGCAGTTGATTTGATGGCTAAATAAGCTTGTCTTTCTCCCCTTTTGAAGACAACCCCCCATGTCCTGCAGCAGTGGTGCTGTACCTACATACCATGATCTCAAGGGTACTGCAGAAGGTTTTTTTACAGTAAGGAACGGCTTTTGTTCTTCCTTTTTATGTGATTAGCCAAGGAAGGTTCAGGTTGCATGTGTTCCTTCTTGGCTTCCTGACTAATTAATCTTCTGTCAGGAGTGTGTAGCTGAAAGCGTTTATAAAAGCCGGGCCAGATTTCAGGTGCTCCAGCCAAGGAAAGCGCTGCTTTTTTTGTGCTGGGGCGAAGCACTTTGCATGTTAACCAAGCTCTCACCCCGTGCCGCCTGAATGCTGGCAGACCAGCCTGATTGCTTAACCGGTAGAGATGGTATCTTTCACATCTGAAAGCCACACAGAAAGTATTTTAATGCCTAAAAATTGGGATACTTAATTATACATGTTTTTAATATTCTTCCTTTAGAGATTTAAAGGGTGGCCAAAGCCTCTTGAATTTAACAGTATAAAAATTGCTTAGGATCGGTGATAACTTGCAGCTCTGGCTTCAGATTCCAAGAGGCAGCACAGACTTGATATCAAGCACCTTTTCCTTCTGGAACAAATTTGGTACTGTGTTCTCCAGGACTATTAGGAAGCAGGACTCCATCTTCCTCTGCTACTCAGCTGTTTCTTCCCTTCTGCCCTGTCATTGTCCGTTCTTGTCCTGTGCTCAGGTTTTGGCTCGGCTCAGTGAAGGTTTTTAAGCTGTTTTTAATCGCTGGCAGATTTTATTACCAGTGTGATACAGCAGTTTATCTCCAGAAGCCATCTCAACCTTTCTGCAAGAGGAGGTGAGGCAGTCAGAAGTGCAGGGTAAGCTGCTCTGAAGTCACCGTGCAGCCATTTACCCATGACTTGGTTCCCCAAATGTAAGCATTTCTAGAAAGGGAGCATGTTAATCACTCGGGGAAGGTCAGCGTGCATTGGTTTTGTATGTGAGGCACCTCATGGTGCAGTAAAGTTGAGGTTCCTCTGCATCCTTACCCCCTGGGTATTTTTGAGAGAGAAGGGGGTTGCAAAATCTTTGTTCCGCTGCCCTCTGCTTTGCCGTGTGTTGGTTGTTGCTGGTCAAAGCTCATTGTTTTAAGCCTGTGAATGTAAATGTGATGCTGGAGATGTTAGCAAACATCTAAAGGGGCTTTTCAATCAGCTCATCATCTCATTCCCTCCTCTCGTTACTTGAAAGACCAGAAGCTAGTTATCTGGAGGAGTGAGGGAGCAGCCTATGAGTAGTGTTGGTTCTGCCAAGCTTCTGAGTTAAAATATTTTAGCGATTAAACTGCGAGATAGTGCGTATAGGATTTGTCCATAGTCCAGGCAAGACACCGAGCAGCGGCCTCGGGTATCGGGAACTTTTTGCCTCTCCTGGGGAAGATCTTCATTAGCATTAGGACTTCAAGGCTCTGCTGAAAATGTGCTTGTCTCCTTGAAGGGTTCACAGCACCTGCTTTGCTTTGGCCAGAAACTCTTCGGAAATTTCTCCCCAGGGATGTTTTTTTCTGGGCTCCGTCTTGTCATAGCAGCCTAAGCCATAGGACAAACTGTCAGCTTGTCTGAATGCAGCCTGCTGCGATCAGGTGAAGCTTTGCTGTCTCGACTGCAGGACAGGTTTTTTCCTTCCCTAGCTATTATACACTTGTTCTGCCTGATCTATCAAATAGTTTGGTGGCTCTGATAGAAGAGTCTCTCACCTTCACCATGCTGTGATGGTGCAAAGATTGCCTAGGGGTTGACAGGACATGGAGAAGGAAAATTGAATGTCCTCTGTAACCGTAATAGGTTACGGGCACTGCGGGAGTGTGTGCATCTGAACCTGTTCTCCGTGCCTGGCTGAAGCAGACCTGCATATGGTGAGCTTTCTGCTCCAGCAAGCCCCTTCCCGCTCCTCACACCAGTACCGAACTGTCTGCCCTGTCTGCTGAGGAAAGAAAGGCGTTGTACAAAATGGACCTGCTATATTGAAACGACCTCCAGGACCTGCCTTCTGTCACTGTTGTCTGCTCTTCAGACGCATCAGCTCGTCACAGTGTTTTTCTTGCTGTCTTCTCCCCACCCCAAAGACAGGCCAGGTCACTGCATCCTCCTGCCTGGCCAACCAGAAGCGCGGACGTTGCTCCGGAGGTGGTGGAGCACAGTAATCAGGTTGTTGTCGTGCCTGGCCCCTCCCATGAACCGCTGCTTTTTGCAAGTGGTGGCCCGCTTTGCTTGGAGCCATGCAGCAAAGGCCAGGGGGACAGCATTTCAGCTTCTCCTTGAGGAACTGGGAGAAATCTCTTTCTATCTTGGGTTAAGAGTATGAGTTTCGAGGTGCAGAAATGCCACAGCTACACTTGCGGAGGGTTGTTTCTCAAGAGCTGTGATTATTGCAGGCTTTTCCCAGCAGTTCTCATGTTTCTGAGAGGGTGTCACTAGAATTCAGATAGCGTATTCCCAAGGTCTAAACTTTCACTGGCTGATAGGGGCAGAGTCCTTGGAGGCTCCTGAGTAAATCTGACAGGTAATGTGGAGATGGTTCACTGCCAGCCAGACAGCTGCTTGCTTTCTTCAGCTCTTGCGTTTAGCTCAGTCTCGGCTGTTACGCGGGATTGGGTTTGTGAAGAGATGATAGATGAATATCTCCTTTTCCCTTTAGAGAGCATCCCTAAAAGCAAGCAGCTAGTTATGCGTGGCCCTCTGAAGGGTGGCAGCTTTGCGCACTTCTCCGCTTTTATCCTGTGCTTTTAATTCTGAACCAATCCCTTAACACGGAGGATTTCCATGGGGAAGGACCATGGTGGTGTGGCTCCCCCCTTTCCTCGGCAACAAGGTATTTTAATGCCCCGCGTGGAGCTTCGGCGCAGGAGTTCGCCGCAATCAAAGCGATAACACTAAAAGCAGCCTGATTTATGATGGAATTTCTAAATGGAGTTGCAGAATACCGTATAGTGACGCTGGTGGGGCCAACTGCTGGATTAAATTATCTATACAGAAAGTCCATTTTAGCGTTGCGGTTTTGATTCTCAGTGGCTGTTGCATTCGTATTGCTTGGCCAGGTTTAAAAGGTGAACGTGAAGCTGTAATGACGGTATAACTGCTGCATTACAAGAAATGCAGAACGCCACGGTTAGATATTAACTGCGATCTGCACTTCTGTGCATGTTGATCCTTGAAGAGCTGACCATTTATTTTCTAGTGTTTAATTTTTCACTTCTGTTCCCCAGAAGAATGCAGACCAGTTTGACCTTAAGTACCTATCCTCAGCATTTTGGTTTTTTGCACCAGGGTGTATTTTTCTGTATATCATGAACTCTAATCAGGAGATACATCATCTGTGTTTGTAGCAGAATATTATAAATAAAAGGACTCTGCCATGTGTCAACATGATTCAACTTGCTCTAAGTGACCCTGCTTTAGCAGGGAGGTTGGACTAGGTAATCTCCAGGTGTCCAGGTGTTCTCCAGAGGTCTTTTCCAAGTCCTGCCATTCTGTGATGTAAAAGTTGAGAGTTACCAAGTGTCTTATCTCCTGTCGCCTGTTGTGCATCTTGGAGGATTGATCTGCGTCTCTTTGGCTCCCACAGGAGCCATCCATGCAGAGACAGAGGCAGTAGAGCACCAAACAACTTCTAAGTGTCTCTAACCAGGATCTGTTTAATAGTCACCTATTTATGTGCAGCCTCATCACTTCTCGTGTGAACTGCAGAAACACAGGATTTGAGATATGGTTACTCGCAAAGTGCCATCCTGCATTCGCACATGCATCATCTGATTTGTCTTCCCAAGCACTGACAGGTCTTGGTGTCCAGCTTGGGTGTTCAGGACAGGAAGGGGGAATGAACGGAAAAGAGAAGAGCNGTGGAGTCATCGTGCCTGGAGGGGTTTCAAAGCCGTGGAGATGTGGTGCTGAGGGATGTGGGTTAGCGGTGACCTCGCAGTGCTTGGTTAAGAGTGGACTTGATGATCTTAAAGGTCTCTTCCAACCAAAACAGTGCTATGATTTGTACAACGTCTTTCTACTGCGGCGTGTCTGGAGCCGGTGTATCTGTGGCAGAGCGTCACCGGAGCATTGCGTCGCCTGCTGCATAGGACATCTTCTTAGGCATGCAGAAGTTGTGGTTGTTTTGACAACTGTATACTAAATTTATCTGGAAATAAAGGGAAAAATTTAGTCTTGCGTTGCTATGCGCGCCTCGTGTTTTATTTATAGTTTGTTAGCCAAACCTGCTGACAGGATATATCTAACTTAGTGCCTGGGGAATGAAGGGAGGTAGGATTGTACCAGCCGCTGCCTGGAGAAGACATTCCAGAGCCTCTGTGAAACTTTACATGAGGCAGAAAGTGTGCGGGCAGATGGCAGCTGCTCTAATTAAGACTTACTGTCTCCGTCTTCTCTCGGGCTGCTGTGGCTTTTAAGGTATCTCGCTGCTTTTTAACACCAGAGGAATTTTAGTAATTTATTACCTGTGCAGCACGGTACGGATCATATTACAGCGATAACCGAGCTTAAACCCACTGAAGTGAAAGTCTTGAATCTTCAGTAAATTGCGCTATGGGATGACAAGTCTCCCAAGACACTGGCAGATGAAGATGTGTAAATGAAGTTGCCATTTACGGTTAGTTATTACCCTTCGCTGAGATCTTCTGAACTGAGGCTTGTAAAACACAGTGACCCAGCTACAGAGATGCTAGGCAAAAGGAGAGGCTTGGTCAAAAATTAACATTAAAAGCACACGTTGCCTGTGGGTGCTTCCGATGCTGGAGATGAGAATCAGCTCATCTTCTTCTATTAAGTTTTGTGGGTTCTTTGTTTTTTGGGGGTTGTTGGTGGTTTTTTTTTAAGTGCATCAAGCATTTGGAGTGGGTAAAGTCTGTGCTAATTGGGTGTCCACTGGTGGTGGCCAGAGCACTTCAGCATTGGAAATCGACTGCTTCGTTCCCTTTGTGCAGCGAGTTTGTTCCTTTGGGATATAAAACGAGGGTTTGTTTGGTGTTTCAGAATTTCAGAAGCTATGGAGGAGCATTCCCGTGGACTCCATGGATGAGGAGAAAATAGAGGAGTATCTGAAACGACAGGGTATTTCTTCCATGCAGGAAACTGGACCAAAGAAAATAGTAAGCGATAACAAATGACCGATCTTTCTGGGAGATTTCTTTCCCCCTCCTGACCCCGCGGTGTTAATTCCGAAGTGTGTTGGTGAGCCTGTGCACAGCTGCTTTGTGTAGCTTGGGAAGTGCAACCAGTTTTAAGGAGTTGCAAAAAAACAGCGCTGTAGCCAGCAGCCAGTGTTTTTAGAACTTGTTTGAGCCAGTACAATCCCAACAGCATCACAAAGAGGGCAAATGCCAGAAATCCCCGTGAGCTCCAAAGTGGAAGCTTCTGCTCGGAGCTGTACAACACATTAGGAGTGAAAGAATAGATACTTTTTTGGGGAGAAGGGTGAGTTTTCTTTTTTTTTAACTTGCTCTTTCCTGCTAAATAGCTCTGAAACCCTGCTGGAAACCATGTAACGCGCTTCTCACCACACACGTGTGGTTCCTCAAACAAGCAAGCACCTTCTCAGCCTGCCCAGCCCTGGTTCAGGCAGGGTTGTGACGCCGAGCGCAGCGTCGCACATCGGGTCAGATGTCGCAACTGGAAGGCAGATCTTCTGACTACTGGGTTTTTTTCTCCTTGTAGGCTCCTATCCAGAGGAGGAAGAAACCAGCTTCTCAGAAGAAACGTCGATTTAAGACTCACAATGACCACTTGGCTGGAGTATTAAAAGATTACTCTGATGTCGTTCCTGGCAAGCAGTGACCAGTTGAGTTCTGGAGCAAACAGGCATTTTTATACAGGCTTTTTGCCGCTCTGGCTCGGTGTCTGCTTGCAGAGAGACTGACTGACTGTATATAGTAATGTGATGTGTTTCCCCCACCCCAGCACCTGCTGAGACGAAACAGGTCAGTTCAAGAGCAAGTATGAACTACTAAATTTAGAGTTTAACTTAATTAGCTAACGGGAAATATGTCTTTAAGTAAGAGGTTCTCACTTGTTGCCTCTTGGCGTAGAGCGATAAACGGTGCTCAGCATGTAAGGCAGGAGCTCCTGTGCAGTGCTTAACCCTGCTTTTACATTGCTTAGTGGGTGTTTACATGGAATTACTTACAAGGGGCTTTCCAGTAGAATTGAATTTGGCATTTCTTTCACCGATTTCAGGAAAACCTTTTCCTAAAATCACTGTGGGCAAGTTTCTTTCACAGTCAGGTAACACACACGGTTCCTGTGCTTCCTCCTTGCCATTAGACTGAGCTTTACTGATTGGGCAGGGGTATCTGAGGCTCAAACTCAGAAAAAAAAAAACCACTCTCCCAAAGTCCCATCAGACTGCAGAGTGGCAGTGCAGCTGTAGCTTCCTAAAGCGAGTCAAAAATTGCCCTCGGTGATTGCTCGTCGCAGTGGTGGATGCACGTGTGTGTCGCACAGTTCTGCTCTCTGGACAGGAGGGAAATCAAATGGTGGTGTAATACTGAAGCAAATTTTTCTTTGGAAAGTAATAAACTTCCAGTGCTGGTTTCCAGTGTTGCTTCCTTGAAGAGTGAGAGAATCCAACGTCTTTCATGCTTGTTGTGTTTTCAGGGAGATAAAGGAATCTTTGCTGTGTTTTTATCTTGTCAATGATTTACTGTTCTGGGCTGACACTGTCACCTTTTTATCGTTCTTGGTGACAGAGTGAGCAGGAACGACCTTAAATGAAAGCTCCCTGACGTCGTGTGCAGTACAGGCTAATGTGGAACGTGGCCAGATGATGTCCTCTCGATAACTTATTTTTATGTACTGAACCAGAGTCAAATCAATGCTGATACAGTTTTCGCGGCGCTGCGAGAGAGGAGCCGTTTCCCTTCTTGTTGAGGGTTCGGCTCAGAGATAAAGTAGGTGAGCGCGATACCCCACCGGCAGCAGATCGTGGCTGCCTGCACGTGAGCTGCTGTCTTCCCTGGCGTATCAGGGGTTGAAGCACAGGCCGTTGGGTCCAGACACGTGAACAGGTGAAGAATAAAGCTTTGTGGCTGTCACGCCGCACAGGTTACATCTGCTTGGGGAAGCACAGGAGGAGAAATATAATTCTGTAAGCATAGCGTTTATCCCCCTGGATTTAAAGGCTGCTCTTTTGAGAAACAGACAATACTTACAGCGTTGCGCATGTCAGCCCCATTTAAAGAGTTGGTAAATGCCAGTAGGAGGTTTCTTCCATTATTTTATATATGTGTGTATATA
>WEIS01039061.1:349-17149 GCA_013389965.1 Todus mexicanus | reverse complement strand
TCTTAAATATGTAATATCAGTTTGATCTTGTGATACCTTACCTCAGATTAACACCTGCTTCATAGTGCATTTTGAATAACTTCTATATACTTGTCATTCTGATGTTTCTCATGATGTAATGGTTTTGAAATGTAATTAAGCCTATAGAATAGTAAAAATTAACAATATATATGGGAAAGGTGACATAACTGTAGGTCACTCAAGAAACTCGTGATGGCAGCTATTCTTCATGTTTGGGATTGTTTGAGAGGCTGCAGTGTCAGCAGCGATAGAAACTGGTTCATGTTGGGCTTTCAGCAATATTCTAAATGATTGGCTCCACCCAAGGAATATCAATGAGGTGTGGATCAAGTAAATCCTATAAAGGAGACATCAATTAACAGAGTTCTTTGAGCCAAAAAGGCACATTCAAGATTTTGCAAGCTTGCTTCTTAACTTTCTTGCTGAGGAATCCTAATGTGTATTTTTCTATTTATATAATGGAGTTTACCATTTCCTATTCTTATACTGGAAGTTTAGTTAAGTAACAGGTTTTGATAAAAGAATAAAGTTCCCTATGAGTAAATCTAGCTAAGTGAAAAAACATTTGGATTGGCAGTGATTGTAATTTACATTTGCTGTGTCTTCTGAATTGCAGTATTCAATCTAACTTTGAAGGATCTGTGTTGCTTTCATGACATTTCTGGCTTGAGCTGAGCATGCAACTCTTCTACTCCCTGCAGATCCATCATCAGATCAAGAATCAAACTCTGGGAGCCAAAGTTGTCTAAATAAACAGATAAGTAGTCATTCTAGGTTTTATGATATTTCCATTTTCATAGTTAATCCACACAAGGAAAATTGGAAAAGATAAAATACTTTGCAAAGTATGCCCACTGGCAGTTTATTCTAATTATTATTAAATTGTTAATGATTAGCTTAATTACAAAAATGTTTCAACAGGAAAACCTTTATTTATGCCTTGACTGGCAGCTAAGCTAGATAGCTTGTTTCCCTGAGTTCCAGCATAGTCAGTGGTGAAGCTTTTACTCTCCGGAGGCTACACAAAGGATATAAGATCACAAAGCTCCCAACATAAACCTCGAAGTTGCTTCTTAAATAAAAGGGTGCAAATAGCTTCCTCTTCTCTGATGAAGGAAATATTCATAAACACTGCTTGTTTGCTTCAAGTTTAAAATGCTTCAAGACTGCTTTTAAAGCATACCGGTTTAAAGACTGGTATAGGAGCAAGTCTACTTGAAAGTTTATGACTTGCTCTACAAGGGGGTATAAGGCAGCATGATTTAACATCTCTAATCTTAAATCTCTCTATATGAAAGGTGTTTTGAAGGAGAAGCTATTCCTTGCATTGTGATTACATTTCCAGACCTGAGTACAATTTACGTTCCTTAAAGTTTCTGAAAACTTTATTATTTTTATTTATAGGATATATGGTTCTTCATGCTCTGTTCAGGGACGTAGGACATGCTGGCCAAAATTTTCAGAATTGATTTTGGATTTCGATCCTTTCAGTCTTCAAAATTCGCTCTCTTTGCATCTGTCTTTAAGATCTCCCAGATTTTCCATTTCCTGTTTTCACTTTTCATTGACAAACATCTGGAGGCTTTTGCAAGCCAAGTGCACATTCTGTATCCTATAACATTAGAAGCTGAGAATCTCCATCTTGCTCTAGTTTCTAATTCCCACTCCCTCTTTCCTCTTTTCACATTCTGTAACTAATTACAATAATCATAATTACTATAGCCTATCTTGCCTAACATCCATTTACATTCTGTGTAAAAGCGACCATACAAAAGATGTAAATGTCCTGAAAGCAGATCAAAGCTCATTCTTCTATTGCAGAATATTTAAAATTAATCAGGAAAAATTACTTACAAATTGTACTGTGGGGTTGAATCAAACTCAGAAAAGAAAGAAATTTTGGACTGAGGCTGGCTGCCCATCTGTTCTTAAAGCATTAGGAAAAAAGATGCCAGGTGACTTAAGGACAGCATTTTCAGCCTGAATTAACTTCCTTGCACTCTTGCAGCTCTAAGACTGTAAACTAAGATACCCAGGCTTACTGTCTATATTTTGTAGCACTTCTCCCCCATATTTTTTTTTTTTATTTTTCCAAAATAGCAATTATGCTTGTTGGTAATCAGTAGTTAAAAGTATTAGCTCCAGAAATATTTGGTTTGAAAAACACAGGCTGACAGCCAAGACGGGTGATTTCATTATTTTCTTTGAGTTATTTTTAATTATGAGCTACACTTGGGAGTGTTGTATTTGATGGAGATGGGGAATCACTGCAATTAGTTGAGCTTCCTTAATTTCAGTACATGCAGTTAGAAGACAATGGATATGAAAGGACAAATATTATTGCATAAAGCCTAAAGAAATTTAAGTACTAGTAAGAATTAAGAGATATAAATTGTGTAAAATGAAGGGATAGGTAGAATGCAACTCCCTTACAATTCTTTAAAGCTGGAGGTCAGTATGTAAGAAACTGTTTCTTTTCCTGAAACATATATATAAGGAGACTTTGGTCAGGTGTGCCATGCTAGCTCGTAAATACTAATGCAAAAGTCTGCTGTGCACTTGAGTGCATACATATCTGAATTTTGTCTCATAGTTTCTATTATATAAAATGCTGTCCCTTGCCCTCAGACTTGTTATATCCAATACCTCGGTAACATTTTTAGAATATTTTTTAGTAGTTTTTTCATAATAATGACTGTTCTGGTATCGTCTCCTCTGATGGCCACAAGCAGATGTCCAGTGAAGAGTGAATGAACAGAGGATGTGATTCTTCCTCTTAACAGCCTTAGACATAGATGGCTTCTCTGTATTTTGTAATCATTAGTGCATGAGCTTGTTCAATCTCAGCTTGAATCCATGTAATCTTTTAATATTCCAAATAACCTTTAGTAATGAGTTCTACAAATGCACTACCTGTTTGGATAAACAATCACCTCCTTTTGTTTATTTTAAGTCTGCCTGCCATGTTGTGATTTGACTCCAACAAGCAAATAAACTCCACTCAGTCACTCCACGCACACTCCCCACAGTGGGATGGTGGAGGAGAATTGGAAGAGTAAAAGTGAAAAAATTTGTGGGTTGAGATAAAAACAGTTTAATAATTAAAATAAAATACAATAATAATAATGGCAATAATAAAAAACAGGAGTGAAACAAAAAATAACAAAGAGAGAGAAATAAACCCCAAGAAAGACAAGAGATGCAAATAAAAATAGTTGCTCACCACTAACAGGCTGTTGCCCAGCTAGTCCCTGAGCAGAGCTCAGCCTCAACCTCCCCTCTATTCTTATTGCTGAGTACGATATCATACGGTCTGGAATATCCCATTGGTCAACTGGGGTCAGCTGCCCCAGCTATGTCCTCTCTTAAGTCCTTTTGCACCTCCAGCCTACTTGCTAGTGGGATGGTGTGAGGAGTAGAAAAGGCCTTGAGTCTGTGCAAGTCACTGCTCTGCAATAGTGAAAACATCTCTGCTTTATCAACACCATTTTCAGCACAAATTCAAAACATAGTCCGTATTAGTTACTATGAAGAAAACGAACTCCATCTTAGCCAAAATCAGCACATACCACTAACTTCAAACCATGTTTCTCGGGGGGGTTTGGGTGGGTTTTGTTTGGTTTGTTTGGTGTTGTTTTTTTGTTCTNGTTTGGGGGGGTTTTGTTTGGTTTGTTTTGTTCTGGAAGACACAACAAATACCTACTTATCTTTATTATGCTATTCATGACTCTATGGTTGTCTATCATATACCCCTTATTCAAGCTCAAGAATCCTAGCATAATTAGCCATTCCTGTCTGGAAACCTCTGTGTATTTGAGATATGTTAAAGATTTATATCTGTTGGCTAGGAAAAATAACAGAGAAGAATAAATAAAAAATGTGAAGACAGCAGTAAATACATGAATGGTTGTAATTCCCTGCTGTTTAAGTCTTATTTTCTGCATTGCTTCACTCACTGTTTTCATCCATGCATTAAGAATACACATTTGTGTTACCTAAGAGTTAATTTGAATTAGTAAGAAATACTGAAGTTTTCAGTTTTACCTATTTTGACATATTTCCCAGTCCTAGAACAGCCTGAGGTTGCCAAGGTCTTCTGGAGAACATCTAACCCTACTGTCCTACAAAGAGAAGGTTCAGCTAGAGCAGATTCCTCAAAGTTGTATTCAGATGAGAAATGTTGTCTCCATCTCCAAGGATGAAGACTCAAGAACCTCTCTGAGCAAGCAAGCAGTATAATGTTTACTCCAGAACTGCAGAACTGACTGCCGGTACAGCGGAGGACATTAAAAATCCCAAACACATTTTGCAGTAGAGTCCTTTTTGCAGATTTTGAATATCCTAATCTCCAATTTTTAGCTTATTTACAGCATGCTACTCTTTTCCAAAGCTTTTGACTAACCCTGTTACAATTCCATACTTTCCTTACCATTTTCTAAATGTGCTCATAGAAAATTAGATCATTTCATGCAGACATTTGAAGTCCAATTTCAAAAATATACCTTTGAAGATCTCTTTGAATTTTGTGGTGATCATTAAGAGTAACGTATTTGATTTGAGTTTTTTCAAGGAATTTTCTTTTTTTGATTTCTTGATTCTCTTTAAAATAAATACAGTTAGAGTTTCTGCAGAACTCAGTCCAAGCTATGACTATTTATTAGAGTACTCTTAATGAGTAAGCCATTGAATTACCTTTTCTTTCCAGATAATTACCTCACTGATTTTATTAGATACTAAGGGTACAGGACTTGAGTAAGAGCAAAACAAAAAAAGAGCTTACTAATGCAATCCTAGAAATTGAGAGGCATAGGATGATGGTTTGCACAAATAATCTTTCAATACTACTTTTAAATGATTCCCTCAAAGTAATTCTCCTCCTCACTGTATTTACATTCTGATTTTGCTAATAAGTAAGTTTATACAATTATCCTACTTTTATTGGGTGCTAGTGGATGTGTAAAAAGTGTACTCTGTATCTGCAAATAGTTACACTCCATTTGGCTGCTAAATGGGCAAAAGAAAGATGTGCTTTGTGGTCTGTGTCCAATTGACACAGTTTGAAAATCGAAAAGTATTATTTAAGAGGAGCTACTTGTAAAAATTACACTTACAATATGCAAATTATTGCCATGCTCTGGCTGGAGTTCTGTAAATGCTAACTCAGATACATATGGACAGATTAGTTGGTTTTGAGTTCATTTGAGCAGTTTACTGATGTAAGCAAAAGAAGCCGTTCAGAGCTCTGCAGCCTTGGAGCGTGTTTACATGAGCTGCAAACACCAGTGACCAAATGCTGTTTCTGTAAAGCTCTGCTAAGGGAGTTCACCTCAGCTGTGAAGCACTACCAGGGAGACTTTAACAGATGTTTCAGTTGGGAGTTTTACTGTCTTCTTTCTCCTCTGTCCCTATCCTCCCTTGACCTGTGAGGAAAATACCAGTGCAGAGAATATAAAGAAGGATTACAATTGAAAGAGAGACTGTCAGAGTCCTCACAACATGGACCTCCCAGAGCCTGGGCTGGAGGGTCTCGGCACAAACTCGCAGCCTCTACTGTTTGGCCCCCACCTTCTCTAGATCCTGCAGCTCCATAACCATGTGAGTGTCCATCTCTGGGCCTCCTGAGTCTGGATCCTGACCTTCACTCCTGGCTGATGTCCCCATCCCAGGAAGGTACCTGGTGCCTGAGGCTTGGGTTGCCCCAGTTGCCCCCCAGCCTGCCCTGCCGTGGTAGGGTGGGACAGTCCCTGGCTGCCAGGTCTTGTCCTGTCATCTCTGGGAGCACTTAACACTCGTGACCCCCAGCCCAGGAGCTGGTGGCTCTCCCAGCACCCTGACAGATTCGTTGTCTTTGCCTTTAAAGCATTGAGAGTTGTGATCCTAATACTCAAATGGAATAAAAAAGCACTCTTTTAATTCAAGAAAGTAAGAGACAACTCACTGAAAAACGCTAATGTTCACTTCTTAGTAAATTCCTTACTATGGATACTGAGAAGTAGAAACTTATAGAAATAACAGATGCATAGCTAATTTGTTTCTAGTTTTGATATCTTATCCATTGGTCAGGATGAGGACACTGATTGGAAAATCAATACATAGGAACATATTCATCTTCCTGCCTGATAAATAGAATCTAACATGATACATATAGCCCTGCCCATGTTGACTTACAGTATCATCTGTATCAGCCACAGAAAGACCCAAGCTATGCTTAGGCTCTTACAGATGGCAGGAGAATCTGGTTTAGTCCTAAAGTGAATGGAACTTATACCTGCTTCCTTGCTCTTGATTAGAAAGAAGGAACTAGATCTGAAAAACCAAAAAGCATTTTCAGTTTTCAGACAGAAATTATGTGTGTTTCCATCATATTTACTTCTGATTTTCAACCTTGCATATCCTTTATTGGCACTCAATATCCTCATTCTTTTTGCACATCCAGTTTATTACAGACAATATCATCCAACTGTGGGCTGGACATAAAAAACTGTCTCAGCCTGGCATGTCAGAAGTTTATGCATACAAATGAGTAAACAAGAATGTTCTGTATCCCAGGAAATACAATTTTTGCTATAATCAGTAAGTAGCTTGGACATTGCAGCGTGCCAGAACATGTCTGAGTTTGTCTCAGCATGTTTTCAGCTGATTTTAATATTCATCTGGTGACCAAGTGATTATTGCTTCATATTTGTATGATCTGAAGCTTTGTGAACACCAAGAATAGTAAAAGTCTCACAAACTTGGGGAGGTACTGCCTTGCACGAAACAGTCCTTGATATCAGCTGAGACCAGGAGAGACAAATTTCAGACTTCAGAAGGGATCAAATGATAAGGAGGCAAACTACAGTAAGAAAACATGTAAAAATAATTCCAAGTGGACCCCAAGAGAGAAAATGAAGAAACTCCCACATACTGTGAACATCATCTTGACAAACAGAGGGGAGGGGAGGTGAGGTTCACACTGGGCATTAGGAAACTTCTCTTCACCAAAAGGGTGGTCAAACACTGAAACAGGCTTCCTAGAGAGGTGGTTGATGCTCCAAGCCTGTCAGTGTTTAAGAGGCGTTTGGACAATGCCCTTAATAACATGCTTTAACTTTTGGTCAGCCCTGACATGGTCAGACAGTTGGACTAGATGATTATTGGGTGCCCCTTCCAACTAAAATACTCCTATTCTATTCTGTTCTGTTCTGTTCTGTTCTGTCCTGTTCTAAAACTTCAACTCATCATAACTGATGAAGACTGTCAACTCATTATAACCACCACCCAGTGACTCCTACTTGAAGAAGATTGCATCTGTGAACCTTAGGACAAGAGGAATATTGGAAGGATTATTATAATGACAGGGGAAATGAAGGACTACAGGAAAAGGTGTTATGCTTAATTATTTTAACTGTATTGTTTATATTAATTGCTGTTTCAATTTGATAACTTGAATGATTAAAATGTTAAAACATTAATTCAGTTGAAATGCTTTAGTTCTATACGTGCAGTGTATCTGTCCTGCCAGTAACAATATTTTATATAACACAAATCATATCTTGAAGTCTAGTCTCAGAACCAAGCTGAGATACGGCTGTAGAATATAGCTGTATTTGTTTATACGATGTTGAATTTCAGCTCTCATAAATACATTTTTAAATGGAGATGCTTATAACTAACATATTTCTGTTACGTTGGCCTATTACTCAGTCAGTTTTCATGGCCCTGATATATGTAGAGAACACCCACACCTACATTTAAAATACACTTGATAAATACAGTATCACGAGGAATGAGGAAGTGATTTGGTAGCACTCACGCTTTTACTCATGCTCAGGAGGGGAAATAGGGTGGGATGACTGAGTGGGTTAGTCCATTAATCCATCTGTCTTTATTTTGTAGGACTTATGTTGTAATACAGCAAATGTATTTCTCTGCCATATTTACTCTAGATAGATGTTCTCTAGTCTTTTTGTAAGTCCAGTTCTTAGAAGCCTTAGGCATTCGTTTTACTCTTCAAGATAAAGGTCTGGTTTTAGGATTCATTATTGTCATGGAGATAATCATAAAACTGTTTAAATTGTATGACTGAGACCAGGGAGGGTTAACATCTCACAAGATCAAAGCATCAGATGTCGTGCGATATATAAATATGGACCCTTGTAAGGACTTAACATGATAAACTCTCCACCCACCTGAGGGAATTTTTCAATATTTACAAATTAAATCCTGTGAATTTGACCTACACTTCCCTAATAAATTTATAAAGATACCCACAGGTTTGCTTCTGTGTATGGTTAAAAATTTGTGTCTTTGTGGTAGGCCTTAGCAGCGTGACACTTATTCACCTTATTTGAGATCTTTAAACTGGATGCTTATCTGTTTACTAAGCAGATCGATACATTAGATGTCCTCAGAGTTCACTTAATGTGCTAATTGTATTCATTTCTACACAAAGCCACTTGTATTCGAATGAAGATCATGTGGATAATGTCGGCTATCCATCTCTTAACTTAAAAGCTCCAGAGTTAAAGGATAAAAGAAGGTTCCCTCTTCTCTAGGCAATTGCCATCCCCAGAAAAGCATTCTTTTTTTAAGGAAGAGCTTTCAAGCTGTGTTGTAAGATTGGGTTTGTGTACCAAAAATCTAATATCTCTTAGTTCAGGGAAAGAAGACCTCTGCTTTTTCATACATCCTCTTATGATCAGGGAACTGAGAGAGTCCTCATCTCTTCTCCAAGAGTCAATTAAGATATATACACAAACATTTATTGAAAAAAAAATTGTTCTTGAGTGCTTAAAATCCTGATCTAGTGGATTAGTTATGTTAGCTTCTAGGTTTTATTCTTTAAACTCCTTAAACTTTAAATAAAACCTTGTCCTCCATTCTTTGAAAAGTGGTGATATTGGCTCCTGGGAGTCAGAGAGCAGCTACAGTTCTCATTCTGATCTAACACAGGAATCTCCCTGTAATCCTCAGTGTTCTGCCACACTACCACAAAAGGACTTAGCCTTAGCTTCAACCTTCCCAGATTTTCCTATTAACTATTTTAGGCTTCATGTTACTTACTAAGACAATTATATTGAATTCTACTTTGTGGCACTTAATTCCCTCCAGGCAATGATTAAGGAACATTAGGTATTTAACTCAGAGTTGTAAATCAAAGCTAACTTGAAAGTTTAGTTGTAGTTTATATCTCCTCGGCAAGATTCACGAAGGTCACAAATTCTCAGCAGCTCAACTCTTCTGAAGGAATGCTGAAAGCTGTAAAAAGTAAGTATACTCTCAAAAATGTAGAAAATATTATCTTTGAAGTTCCTTTGTCTCTGGAAGGGGAAATCAGGTTCTTTTGGATTGAAACTATATTTAAAAGAAAGCAAACAAAACAAAAAAACCTTTCTAGTATGTGGAAATTCTGCTTCTCAGCTAGTTCTACAGATATCGTTCAAGGCTAGATAGCTAAACTCTGTTTTTCAGGAAGTACCCCGCTTTCAGTCCTTCAAATGACTTACCCTTGCTTAACATGGAGTCTGCTAGTCCAGTTTAAAAAATCCCTTATGAGTCCACAAGCTAAATGAAATAGAAAAGCACTGATAGAAAACTTGTATTTTATGATTCAGCACATAAATCTGTTACAATTCCAGATGGCCTCAAGGGTCTTAGCAGGTAATTGGTTCTTAACTGGGAGAAACATTCCTGTTAGGTAGAGCTGAATTATTTTAATACCCAATTTACTCCACTTTTTTTTTTTTCTTTTTTTTGTGGAGAAAACTTCATGAGGGACAGGCCTGGTGGCAGACATTAACATTTTCCTTCAGGGGAAAGAGGTATTCACAAGGGAAAACCGGTAGAAAAAGAGTAAAAATTCTACATACTACTTAGATAAAACTATGTCTGGTAGCTTTTAAATTAAACCCTGGCTCCCCTGAAGTCCATTGCATACTTCACTTGATTTCCTTGGGGATAAGCTTTCTATTTAATTTTTCTTCACTTAAATTTTATGTAGTTGGACTATGTTAAGCAATTAATGATCAGGACATTCACAAATTTAAGTGCCCAGAGTATTTGTCTGATAGAGATAAATCTCTTGAGATTAGTCTTATTTTCTCCTAGCTAACAGTAATAAGTTCATTAATATCATATAATTTATACTCATCTACCTACAAGCCATCAAATTTTACCTATAGATTATTACTCATCTTACTCCTGAATATTACTTTAATCATTTGCAACCCTCAGTTTACTCCTTAAGCAATTTTTATTTTTATTATACCACTGCTTCCCTGAATGAAAGCACTACAGAGACATTGGTAATGTGAGTATGGCATAAAACCCCATCTAGAAGGAAAACAAATTGTTTCAACCTGAAATTAGTGGCAACACAAAATGAGTTTATTTTCCTTTATTAAATGAATCACTGTTACATTCTAAAAACGTCTGTTCAATAGACATTCATATGAATCAATATTGCTCATAAGAATGAATGTCAAAAGAAAACAAAATCAATTTTGAATGTACAAAAAGAAAATACCAACAGGAAGGTGAAGAAATTTATATCCAATCACTGACAGAGACTGGAAAGGCATACTTGCTGAGGAAGATTATGCAGTATCTCCTGCTTTTGAAAGCATCACATTCACTACACTCAAATATCTACAAAGTGCCTCATAAAGTTGCACCCCAGCCACCTTATTTCTTGAAAACACAAAAATGAAATCTGACATAAGCCTTTGAATTTTTGTTTTACTGAACTATTTCTAGTTTGTTGTTGTACTATGTCCCTTTTCAAATTGCTTTTTGAAGTATGCATATTCGTACAAGTTTAGGACTTGAGACTAAAACCTCTGTAGTGCTTTTCTAAAACAGTTCCTCTGTCAAGAAAGTTTTAATTATTCTAAAATACAAGTATGTGAACAATATGAAGATTTTTAGCTCTTTCCTAGTTTAGAAGCACAATCTAAATATAGGCATTGTTTTTCCTTTTCCCTTTAAGCTGAAAATACACAGAAATTCTGCTCAAATACCTAAGGTGGCCTAATATAAAACAACTGCAAGGACCTTAGTGGGGGTTCTCCAGAGATCCTATTCTAAGGAGCACTGTAAAGAGTTTGAGTGCAGAATTTATTGCATCATTATGAATGTGTGCAGGAATAAAGGTTGGCTTTGCTTTTTTTTTTCGATTCTCACTTTGTTCTCAAAAAAGATGGATTATTCATGCAAAACTCCAGGTATCTCTAAGGTCTCCACATTTCCCACTAAATGTGCAATGTTTTAAAGAGGACAGGAGGGAATGGAAGACAGAATGAGATGGAAATATATCCACTATTTTATTATCAGTAAGAAACATAGAATGGCAAAGCCTCAGTAACATCAATAATCTTCCTCTGATCAACCAGTTAACAGATAACATGAAGCAAATACTGCATTCCTTCTTTGCATCTACCTGTCAAGTTTTACCTTTCCCCTTCTTGACTTTTATTACTCAAAGTCCAGAGTGAAGAGATGAAAGACCTGAAAGTTGTTTTTTGGTCTGAAATTGACTAATAATGAAGCTTTTCTCCAAGTATGTTTGTATCCCAATGAAATGTGACTCATTTGCACCTAACTTCGTAAAGTGCTGTAGACTAAGAATGTTATACCAATACATGTACTGATAGCTATTACCACAATAATGAAGCATTTTTTTTTCTGCTTTTTGCAATAACTAAGTGGGAAAATAATGCACGTTACTCAGGGAAATGCTAGCTACAGTAAGTATCTTATAAACTAGTTTTCATCTTTATTGGAAAGAAGAATATACATTGATTTCTAAGGATTAAAAAAAATAAATAATCATGTTATAATAATAAGAATAGACTAAATATTATTTACTATAATCACCAATCCAATTAATGAATGCTATTAATAAAAGAAGAAGTACTGAAGCTGGCTTATTAGAGTTAAGCCAGAATTTTTTGAACAGCATTTAAGGAACATCTCAATAACCACGCTGCTGTCACAACACACACACCTGCCCTTCTCCTTATCCCAGATAAGGCATATGTTTGAAAGAAGGAAAGATCTGCACCCTCAGAAGTCACGTGGAACAGGTCTTCCACTTGTCTCTAAAGTCAAGCTTCAGAGAACTCTGCATAGCTCCCCAAACATTTCTATGGGCTGCAGATTACCGAGTATATTGGGTTTGGCTGGGATGGAGTTACTGTCCCCATAGCTTGATAAGGCACCAGTCCTAGGAGGGAGCACAGTCAGGACAGCTGACCCAAATTGTCCAAAGAGGTATTCCATACCATATGACGTCAGCTCAGTAATAAAAGCTGGAGGAAAAGGAGAGGGGGAGACATTAGTGGCAGAAGATGTTTGTCCGCCAAGCAACCACCATGCGTATCGGAACCCCACTTCCTGGGAGGGGCCAAACATTGCCTGCTATGGGAAGTAGAGATTAAAATCTACATTTTACTTCACTTCGTGTGCACAGCCTTGCTTTCTTTTTTTTTTTTTTTTTCCTATTAAACTGCCTTTATCATAACCCACGGGTTGGTTCCATCTTATTCTCTTCCCCTTCGTGGCATTGAGGGAGGTGTGTGTGTTGCAGGCGGGAGAGTGGTAGAGCACCTTGGGGGGTACCTGGCACTTAAACAAGGTTAACCCACCACACCAAGTATTATTTTCAGTGCTCTTATTGTACTGTCTTCTAAAAAGAGAAGCTGGAGGCTCAGAGAGGCCAGCCGAGGCTCACTAGATGGTGCTAGGCGCAGGCCAGTAAGGGCAGTCAGTCACCAGCGCAGAACCTCTCCCACTGCGGGTACGGGAGCATCTCTGCCTTCTCAGTATTGCAGCAGCTGGCATTAAAATGGTGGGAAAAGGAGCTGTGGGAAAATGACTCATACTTATCTGAAAAAGGAGCAGTGGTGTGCCTTTTTCAGATCATCCTAGTCATTTAAAAGCAGGTTTTGTATGCAATAATGAATAGCTTGTTATATTTGCATCAATATCCCTCTTTCTGTCTTACTGTAATACTGTCTCGTGTTGTTCTGATCCATTTTCCTTCACATCTCCATTAATTAATTCCTCACTGTTTATTCCCAGTTCTTCTCTGAGTGGTAAATCTATCATCTTGCCAACAGGTTGTCTTCCTCAGGTTTGGTACCTTTGAGTAGTTTTCATCCTGCCAGCTTTCCTCAGGGGCTGCGTCTCCGATTGCTCTAATTCCACCCCACCAATGTCTTCAGCTGAGTCATGTGCAAACTTGATTTATGCTGAACTGCAGACTGCATCACGCAGTCGGGCTAATGAAGGTGAAGTGTTTCACACCACAGTTCATCAAAGGGTCCTTTCCCTGGTGTGGGCTGCCTGTGGACCCTCAGGGGTGTCTCCACCACAGCAGCTGCTGCTTTCCTGACTGCCCCTGACAGGACCTCTACATGTTCCCCCACCTCACCAGTGTTTACGGTCAGTTTCACAGTGGTTTCAGAGCTGCCTGGAACCAGCTGTGACTGGTCCAGGATGGTGCTAGACTCCTGCCCTGCAGCCTCACCATCCCAACACTGTGGCTTCTGGCTGGTGCAACCAGCAGCACCATTGCCCTGCCCACCCCTGGGCCTCCCACACTGCCAGTGCCTCATCCCTCCAAATACTTTTTTTTTTTTTGACTAAAATTTTGGACTAAGACGTTTGAACAACATGAATGTAAGCAACACCTGAAAGAAATGCCATGTCAACAGTCAGCCCCAGCACCTCATGCTTGACCTGAGTGCAAAGGTTAGGTTGCATTTTACAAAACAGAAAAGGTGTTACAAAACACACGCAGGTTTGCTTTTAAATAGGTGTGTATTTCTGTCTCTTAACTGACTGAAACAGTAATATCCTTGCTGCAGGATAACATGTAGCTACTCTAATGTTAGTACTCTACTTCAACATGTCCTTAAATCACTGACTTCTAGGACAAGCTTACTCCATCTCAAAGGTTAGCTGATAGGGACAGGCAGGTACACACTAAGCATGGGCCTTGGTGCAGAGAATCAGGTTTATAATTGGTAATTTTATGGTTGTTTCAGGCATGACTGCTGTTATTCAATCCCTGTACAACTTTGGGATTGCATTCCTGCAACGACAGTTCCGTATTGCCATTCTTAGTGTATACACATCCTTCTGGATAATTTAGGATTGATTTAACATGTGGTGGCCAAGCCTACCAGCTTCTTGTGCTTCTGACGGTATCTCTTTGGGGTTTCCAAACCACAATGCTGCTCTGGATTGAATAAGAGTGATATTTTTCCTTTGTTTAATGAATACTAAACTCGTCACAAATACTCCTTCAGTCTCCACTACAGCTGGGTTTGTGATAAGGCAATAAAAATTTGGAAAAATACAAAACTGACTTTTCAGATATAAACTGATATTGTTTCTACAGTTGTCTCCCTCACATTAATACAAATAAACTAATTAAATTAAAGGGCAAAAATAAAACCTGTAGCATATATTGAACTAAAGACTGACCTGGCTGTAGATATTAGTATAACACCTTGAGTGATGGTGATGATGATGCTGTGTTCATTTGCAGCAGCTGAGTATCTTAACCTGAACTTCTGTAATCAATTGACTTATTGCTGTACTCCATGAAAGACTGGTACTGTAGCTTTATACCTTGCAGATGTGGATTAGCTCATTTTATTTCTTCCAGCTAAAGCATGAACTTGTACCTTGGACTTAGAAGAGAAGATTTTTAAAAAACCCAACAAGCAAACAAACCCCAAATAAAACATAAAAAAAACCCCAAAACCCACCAGAAAAAACTCCACAATGACATGGGGTAAATTTCCTAAAAAACAACGTTACTTCTAGGATCCACAATTGCAAATTATATATGGGTTAATTAGAGTGAATGTATGTTTTGAGTAAGACAAAAAATCCTCTGGAAATGCAAAAAAAATCCTAATGGGAAATCAATATTTTACTGTTATATTAATTAGTATAACTCGTATGTTAAAATAGAGATAGGTATAATTCAAGTGAATGTTAAGACAACTACCACGCATCACATAGCATTTAGTTCCCTTCCACATACATTCAGTGGTAGGACTAAAGTGCTTGGTTACCTCTGAGGAATTGTGACAATCTCCTTTCTTGTGTGGAATAAGAGCTACGTGATTAAACTGTCATGCTTAGACAGGGATATTAGCATTATGAGCATCCCAGAGGGAAAGGCTCGCTCAAATCTGCCGTCAGTCAAAGAACAGTTTTTAAGATTGGATCTACATCCATTACATGTAAGAATAGCCATGTCCTAATGCTGCTAATCATACTAGGGTCAGACTATAGTACAGATTTCAAACTCAAATCTGAAAGGAACATTCTCTACAGGGAACCTAGCAATGACTAACCATAAATAACGGTAAGAAGGAACTTAAAGTAATAAGAAACATGGATGACAAAAATAGGGGAACATGTTGTCTGTCTTCTAGTTGCCTTTGACAGACTGAAACACACAGTTTTATTTGAGATTTCATAGCTGATGGCTTTGAGAAATAATAGTTGGTTTTAGTCATAAATGGAACAAAACGACAGGTGAGAGGGCTTGGTTCACACCTTGGCTGAGGAGATTAGGGAGGAGTCTTCTTGCTGTTTAAGCTACCTAATGGGAGGTCACCAAACTCTTTTCAGAGGTACACCACAAAATTATGAGGGACAGAGGATACAAGGTGAAGCAAAGGAAATTACAATTAGAATTATAAATGAAAGATTCTTTACAGTGGAAAGGGTCTAACTTTGGAGCAGGTTTCCTAGCAAGCTTATGGAATCTACACCATTGGTGATATTCAGAAGTTAGCTAGGTATATGTCCCTGAAAGTTGCTTTAACAAAGTTAGCTCACCTTTGAAGGGGTTGAACTAAACCATCTCCAAAGACAGCCTTATGATTATATGGGTTTCTTTTTTTAAGTAAAGAGGCTGTTATACCCATTCAGGCTCTGAATAAAGACAGTTTAAAATCCAAGATTAACCCATAGCCCTTCTTTTTACAGGAGTATTTGGTGTTGCCCCCAGTTGCTCATTTACAGATTGGAAAATGAGATGTTGCTTGGCCTCCCCTAAAGAACATCATGTAGGTGGCCCCAAGGCTGTAGATCTTCTGTTCTTTTTTTTTCCTCTGTAGAGCAACTTATTCTTACCAGAACTTGTTTCTTCAACACACTTTTTAATAAAAAAAATCTGTAGAAATACAAAAAAGAGGCAGAGGCAGGTCAGTTCTTGAGGGCTGGTGTGATGAGTCAGGCAAGTTGTGTAGAGCAGATAGTTTGAATGAGGCATGGATGCTAGGAAACTTCTATTAAAAAGATAACTTCTCTGACTTGTTAAACCCTTAAATGGCTGCTATAAGCTGTTGTATCTTTGCCACCTGAGATGTGGCATAGATATGCCTCTCCCGCTCCATTTTTAAAAAGTCTGTATCTTTTTTTTCTCTCTTTCTCCTATGTTTGAATAAATACAAACAGAATGAAAAGCCCCATTAACAAACGGCACCCTGATCTGCATAGTACTTTTCTTTAGTGGCAGACTTACAAGGCCACAGGAGATATTATCCAGATGCATGATTTCCTCTAACTGCTGATAAAGTCTTTGATGTCACTTATTACTTGGAACTAATCCAGAGATCATAAGTATATGTCAAAGTATGCAAGGTGCATTCTATCCCATACAGCTAAAATAAATAAACAGATAAATAAATGTTACCATACTTGTAGGCTTTTTTTTAAGATCGTGTATCCAAGTCTTTCTTCTAATTGCATATTTATCCCTTTGTAGCT